>CM026422.1:13050830-13314080 GCA_014871385.1 Ceratodon purpureus | reverse complement strand
CTCTCATGCAGCTCTAGCCTCTCTTCCACTCCATGCTATTGATTTAGTTGTAAAACGTCTATCTCCCAAACCAATTGCGTCGATCCCTTATTTATGATTCTTTATAATATGTTAGAGCATTGTAGGATCCGTATGTACAATGCATTATATTTTTTATGTTATTAAACTGTAATCCTACGTATTTCCACACCATGCTATTCTTTTATTTTATTCCCTTTATCTCTTCCACTCCATGCTATTGATTTAATTTTTATTTTTTCCGTTTATATGCCAACCAATTGCATCGAGCCCTTGTTTATGATTCTTTTTTTTTTATTATATGTTAGAGCATTGTAGGATCCATATGTTCAATGCATTATATTTTTTATTTTTGTAAACTCTAATCGAACTCTCTTCCACACCATGCTATTCTTTTTATTTTATTCCATTTATCTCTTCCACTCCATGCTATTGATTTTATTTTTTCCGTTTATATGCCAAACCAATTGCATCGAGCCCTTCTTTATGATTCTTATATTTTTAATTATATGTTAGAGCATTGTAGGATCCATATGTTCAATGCATTATATTTTTTATTTTTGTAAACTCTAATCGAACTCTCTTCCACACCATGCTATTCTTTTTATTTTAATCCCTTTATCTCTTCCACTCCATGCTATTGATTTAATTTTATTTTTTCCGTTTATATGCCAAACCAATTGCATCGAGCCCTTGTTTATGATTCTTTTTTTTTTATTATATGTTAGAGCATTGTAGGATCCATATGTTCAATGCATTATATTTTTTATTTTTGTAAACTCTAATCGAACTCTCTTCCACACCATGCTATTCTTTTTATTTTAATCCCTTTATCTCTTCCACTCCATGCTATTGATTTAATTTTATTTTTTCCGTTTATATGCCAAACCAATTGCATCGAGCCCTTGTTTATGATTCTTTTTTTTTTATTATATGTTAGAGCATTGTAGGATCCATATGTTCAATGCATTATATTTTTTATTTTTGTAAACTCTAATCGAACTCTCTTCCACACCATGCTATTCTTTTTATTTTATTCCCTTTATCTCTTCCACTCCATGCTATTGATTTAATTTTATTTTTTCCGTTTATATGCCAAACCAATTGCATCGAGCCCTTGTTTATGATTCTTTATATTTTTAATTATATGTTAGAGCATTGTAGGATCCATATGTTCAATGCATTATATTTTTTATTTTTGTAAACTCTAATCGAACTCTCTTCCACACCATGCTATTCTTTTTATTTTAATCCCTTTATCTCTTCCACTCCATGCTATTGATTTAATTTTATTTTTTCCGTTTATATGCCAAACCAATTGCATCGAGCCCTTGTTTATGATTCTTTTTTTTTTATTATATGTTAGAGCATTGTAGGATCCATATGTTCAATGCATTATATTTTTTATTTTTGTAAACTCTAATCGAACTCTCTTCCACACCATGCTATTCTTTTTATTTTATTCCCTTTATCTCTTCCACTCCATGCTATTGATTTTATTTTTTTCCGTTTATATGCCAAACCAATTGCATCGAGCCCTTGTTTATGATTCTTTATATTTTTAATTATATGTTAGAGCATTGTAGGATCCATATGTTCAATGCATTATATTTTTTATTTTTGTAAACTCTAATCGAACTCTCTTCCTCACCATGCTATTCTTTTTATTTTATTCTAATATTAATACACTAATTTTCTTGTAGTCAACATTATATTATTCATGGTGCATTAGATCAGTATTCCGTTATGGGATATTTCAGTTTCTAACCACCATGACATTTATTCATCTTGATAACTTCTTTCATCCCATGTTATTCATCCCTTTTTATCCCGAGTCCCTTATTATAGTCATGATTGTTTTTCTATAATTTGATTTCTCATCTTCAAATTATTCAAATCAGTATTCCTTATTTTCATATCCCATTTTAATTTTTAATTTTTAATTTTATTTTAGAGAGAAATGGTGAAAAAATCCATTGCATTTGTTTTTATTATTGTCTTCCAACCTTCTTCAATGGTACTCCTAAGGAAATGAGAGTTTGTTTTAAGGGGGGACCCTCTCGCGCCCCCCCCCCCCTGAACCCGCTCGCGCCCCCCCCATACCCGCTTGCGCACCTCCCCTGAACCCGCTCGCGCCCCCCCCATACCCGCTCGCGCCCCCCCCATACCCGCTCGCGCCCCCCCATACCCGCTCGCGCCCCCTGCCTCGCTCGCGCCCCCCCCCCCCCCCCCCCCCCCCCCCCCCCGAGACCCGCTCGCGCCCCCCCCTAAACCCGCGCGCGCCCCCCCTTAATCCCGCTCGCGCCCCCCCCATACCCGCTCGCGCCCCCCCGACCCCGCTCGCGCCCCCCCGACCTCGCTCGCGCCCCCCCCCCCCCCCCCCCCCCCGACTATATAAGTGAAGGGGGCGCCCTCCCCCCCCCACTTTTTTTAGCTCCACCTTGGCACTCAGGCCTTGAACTACCTCACCGTGGCTTATTGCTGAGTACTTGGGTGGGGTCTACAGTATTTTGACAACGCCACGTACCAGCTTTCAGCCTTATTTTGTACGCTCATCCCGGAATTCGGGCCCTAAACTACCTCATGGTGGCTTATTGCTGAATACTTGGGTGGGCCACAAAGTATAGTTACAATACCATAATCAACCACGGAGGAAAATTTTAAAATCAATTGGAGGAAGTTTTGAGGAGTTGGTGTGTTTTTTAACACAGAAAACTTTACCAGTACACCACGATGGAGGGAAACCCAGATCCGGCGGAGGAAAGGCCACTCACCAAGGCCAAAAAGAAGAAAATCAGAGATCGTGAACGGAAGCGTGGTGGCAAGAAGATGAAGAAGCGGCTCCACGTGCTGAACAACCCCACAAAGTTGGCATTTAGAGGTTGGCAAGATGAGCCGGAACCGTGGAAATATTCCACATGCGTGGAATTCATTGAGTGGTGCCACATCACAAAAATATTTCCACATGATCGGCACAGAAAACACAGGATCTCAGACAAGGCTAACCTCTATTATTGCTTGAATGCGGAGTTTGTTGAACGTTCTATACAAGTTTACCAGCATCTATACAAGCAACGATGTGTTGAACGCAATGAAGTACCATTGTTCATTTGCAGAATGGTGTATGCTGAGGTGGTGCTTCACAAAGTGGTGGATTGGTCCACCATCAAATCCACGCCGAGTGTTAGGGCGCCGACAGAGCGTGACATTCCCAAACAAAGGAAATACGCAGATGGTGGCCTGGGGAAAAAAATGAAGGAAAAAACACAAGTGCGGGAGCCTGATACAGCAGAGTCTGAACCAGATTCTGATTCCGATGGTCGTCGTGGAGAACGTCCACCACGTAGAATTGCAGCATCAGCAAATATGGCTGTAGAGCCTCCAATGAACCATCCAGCGGACGTCATAGAACCTCACGACGATGCGAACAACATCTTCATGGAAAACGATCCAAATACGGCAGCTAATTTGGACGTGGTCGGAACTGAACCTACGATGGTTCTTGGCATGCCGGTTCTAGTTAGAAATGACCAATCTAACCAGACCGAGGAGGTCGGGGAGTTACAATTACAGCTAATAGAAAAGGATGGCTTCATTGCAGAGTTACAAGAGACCATCCGAAAACTACGATTGGAATCAGCAGCAAAAGATGCAGTAATATCAGATTTGCGCAATCAATTGCAAGAACGAGAAAGACCTCAGTCTTCTCAAGCCAATGATATACCTGTAGTTCAAGATCCAATGTTGGTGGATGAATCTTACATCAACAACACGGTTGATGTTGCAACGGCCGGTGTGTTGGAGAATATTTCCACTCCAGCAAAACGACGACGAGTTGGAGTGATATTGCCTCCACCAGCCCCATACCCGCGACCCTATGTGGACATCGATGGACCATTAAGTCAAGATTCCTTGTCATTTCCACCCGATGCTCTAACCGGAGAAGTGGAGACATTGAAGAGAGCCAATAATGATTTGCGGCTCCTTGTTTCTAAGTTTGCTAAAGCATACTACGAGTGGAAAGTGGCAACCATTCTCAGCGTTGATCGCGGTCGCCAAATTGCATTAGAGTTCAAGAAGATCGACGAATCGTACTTGCAACACAACAGAGGGTAGCTTGTACGTGAGCGCAGAGCGCAGAGCGGAGAGCGGTGAGCGCAGATTTGGAGAGCGGAGAGCACAGAATGGGGGACAGAACCTAAAAATAGCACTTTTTTTACTTAAAATAAAACATAAAATTAGAAGATTCGAATATTCTAAATATATTTTGGGAAATTTACTAATTTTAGTATTTTTATTGACCCTATAACCGTGGACTAATTACAGTATTTTCATTGAATTTGTAGTTCGTTTTCTCTTTTCTTGGTGATTAATTTTTTAACGTGCACCAATTACTATGCTCCAGCTCCTTCTTACTAGTTCAGGCATACAGTAATTCCCCTTATCTCCTTAAATTTATATGCAAATTACTACTTAAAATGTATTGGTATTGAACCTCTGAACAGGGATCAAGTAACATTTAATCTCGTAACATTTTCTTAACATTGGTAGAATTCATCCACCATAGTCTACACGCCTTTTTCCTTTTTTTTATTTTCTTTTAATTTTTTTGAAATTTGTCATGTATTTTTCATAAAATTTTCTTTATTCTATCTATCTTGTTAGAGGGGTCAAAAGCCTCCTTTCATTTAATTCTCTCCTTCATTTTATTTTCACAATCATTTTATTTTCACATTCAATTTGTTAATCCTCTTCATATTATTTTCAACCTTCATTTTAAATATTGCTATTCTTTTCTTTAATCTTTTTAATTTCAATTTATATAAATGTTTTTTTTTTTTTTTTTTTTTTGTTTTTTTTTTTTTTTCATTCTTTAATTTAAAAAAAAAAATTTAAATGCTAAATGACCTCTGCTAAACCTTCATCTTTTTCCATTCGGTTTAAGAGGATGACAACTTCTCAATGAATGAATAGCCAATTTTCAAGGGCGCCAAGCATCTTCTTCGCGGATATTTAAGATAAGAGTAGGGAATGTCTCTGCCTCTTTTGTGTTGGTGTTATGTGAAGCTCTTTTCCGTAGTGCGGGACAGCAGCTATGGAAGACGTCAGAGATATTGTTGTTTCACTTGCTGACGATGTTTGTCCATTTCAACCATATGTTGAGGTGGAGGACGAAGAAGAGGTGATGGCCAACAGCCAAGGGCGTCCTTCGACAACGGATGTTGACGTCCAACCGGATGTAAGAGCTGACCCTCCACGTTCAGAAAATTCGGATGAAATCATAGTGCTAGAGAAGGACGCAGATGTGCCTTTGCAACCACATGCATACTCGAAGGTTGGAAAGATCCCAAGGGGAACCTATTCCAGGGAATCAGTTAATCGGAGGCGGGGAGGTGGGCCATTGCTGAAACGATCATACCAAGGACATTTGCCAAGTGTGGGAACGAAAGTGAATGCGAATGTAGTTTGTCCTGTAGTACAGTCAGCGGCTGGCAGTCCTGCTGATAGTGTAGTGGGCAACCCTAAACGTGTTAGGTTCGAAGATTGAGACATCTAATAACAAGTATATGTTTGCTGTAATAAAAGATACATGTCAGGGAATACGAAGTATATAGTGCACTTGTTCAAGATAGATTGTATTGAAATAGAATGCAATTAATGTGAACGACAAAGCCCTTAATATAATGAAAAAGTCAATACAGCTTCTATATTGCTGACTTAGTACATGGGATATTACTAAAATCATTCACTACGTGACAAATGGCCATTGTGGAAATGGCAGTTGTAAAGTAGGAGGGCTACCTACTTCTTCGCCAAGGGGTGACGCAAGATTCCACCCTCTAGGAGAAGCTTGACCTCGTTGAAGCTAAAGGTAGGCGCATGGATGAAAAGCTCGGCTTCGGGATCACGGTTGCAGACCTTCAAGAGTATGTAGTATACGTGCTTACAATACGTGAACAGAGTCTTGCCACGGAACGTAGTCATCGTCTTCTTGAATGCTGGGCAAGTGCAACCAGGGTAAGAACTGATGGTAATCTGGTACCGTGTGATGTGTGGAGCGACGCCCGAATCCAGCCCAATGATGCAACCGTGGCCCGGCTCAGGTATCATGGTGACGGAACGGAGGCGCGCTTTAAGAGACTCGGAGGAGCCCATGGAGAGTCGCTGCGCCTGATTGGGACGAGTGGCAGTGCGCTTCACCATCTTGCCGTCTCTCTTCCCTGGGTAGCGGTCAGCGTCTGCAGGGACTGGCAGCGAGCTGAGATTTGCAGGGGGCGGGGCAGAGGAGAAGAGGCGTCTTGGGGAGACAGGTTTCTTCTGCGGAAGTTGAAAGCCCGCTGCTTCGAGGGCAAGAATCTCAGTAAGTTTTAGGTTAGTACCTAGTTTCACTGGCCAGACCTCTGGAATGGAGGGGAATTCCTGGTCCTTTGAGTAGTGTGCTACCCACTTGCGCTTAGAGCCTTTCACGCAACGCTCGATATCGTCGGAGCAGAAGAAGAACTCAGTCTTCTCCACTAGGTTCCTGCGATAGTTAGTCCAGAGCCCAGTGTAGGTCGGTGCAGCTGTGCAATGGGGCCCCCTGACGATTCTCTCAGTGCACTTCTTCTTCGTTTCAGCTCTTTGGGCCCAGCAACACTTCGCAGAAAGTTTGTGAAGTCTCGAAATGTGCCACTCCTTCACGTCCACCTTGGTTTCTTCAACCGCGTTGACATGGCGAATGCCGCCCTTGTTCACAGGTGAAGGTAAAGGGGAATCAACTTCCTCGGCAGGAGGTTGGGTACGTTGTACCTCGGTGTCGTGTTCGGAGTCGTCTTCCACAATGACAGGCATCTGCATAGGGCGAGCCCTGACGGCACGTCTTGGGCCTCTTGGGCGTGAGAAGTTGGTCTTATCCGGGCGATGAGACTCCTCGTCAGCTCCGATAAGGACGTCGGCTTTTCGCTTCTGTGAACCAAAGACTTCCGCTCCAGGCATGATAGGCTGACGGGTGCAGAACTCATCCGCGCCTGGCATATCGAGCATGGGCTTGTCGAGCAGTGTAGGATTTCCCCATTTCTTCGCGTTGCGTTCAGCCATCCGGAGCCTGAGTTCCTTCTTGGACGGTCCTGTTCCGCCGACGTCACCTTTGAGGAACTGGTAGTAGTTGACAACCTGTAGAAATGCCCGAACGAAATCGTCCACGGTAGCAACGTAGAGGTCGTTTCCGTTGTTTCCTGAAGCTTGGAGCCACTTGTTGTGAACTGTTTCGGCGAGGTTACAGGTAGGCATCTCTGTGAGTTCTTCTTTCGTGAATTTCTGCAGGTGTGACAGTAGGTGCCGTTAGATTCACGGATTAGACTTTTGTAGGTTAGGGCTAGGAAACCAGTATGAAAAACATCAAAACAGAGTGCATAGAGAATACCTCGGTCATGAATCCCCCCCACTGGCGGAAGCGGTGGTGCCAGAATGACAGCCACTGATCGAGTTTGATGAGCCCGCTCTCGCCAACGACCCCGGTGGATGCCCACCATGCTCGCAACGCGTGGTACAGAGTTTCCGCCTCTGCCATGCTGGTCGCATTCTTGTACTGAGTGCACATCTTCTTGTGCTGTTCCCAGAGTTCTTCGGGGAAGTGCTTCTGCGTATACGCCACCATGTTCTGAGTCCAGTGGAACAAGCACGACCTCTCCCGGTCCTCCATTGGGTCCTCTTTGTTGCCATTGCCGTAAAGGATCCGCACTGCATTCCAATTGGCCTGTGCGTTATCCGCCATGAACCCCTTGAAGTTCGGCGCTGCAACGCCATTGATCTCCATGACCAGGTTCAGGTTTTTCCAGAAGACGAGCTGGGCCTCCGTGTCCTCGGACTGCATGTCGCAAGTGGCGATTGTCATCACGCGGCAGTAGGTGGCGTCGTACACATGGCACGCCATCGTCGACCAATCTTTGACGCGTTTGACATGGTCGAACATGATCCATGCGTTCTCCAAATCGCCACCAGCTTGCATACGGCTGACCAAGTCGACACCACTGCCCGGCCCGACCTCCGACATCTTGAAGACAAAGACTTTGTCACGCATCGATCCCTGTCCAGGAAACCTATTCTCTTGGACATACGCCCAGAGACTGTTACCACGGAGCTTTGTGATACCGTCCATGATTCCGTACCTTACGAATTTTTTGAAGGTGGCGACTTTGTTTCGGATGTTGGGCGACGCCATGTCTTTGCAACGATCCAGAACGGGAACCAGCTCCTCCATCGTCAGTTTCCTCGGTGGTGCATCCTCGGGCTGTAGAAGGTAGCTTCCGATGAGGAGTTTGCTCGCCTCCAAGACAACGGCGCTCTTCGTTGCTTTGTTGTTCATCTCTACCTGCTCTTCTATTAAGCTACTAATCTCTGCTTTAGAGTCTCTGTAGTCTCCTACTTTCACTGGATGATCATGTGTTCCTATGTGAATACAAGCTCTGGTCTGATTCGGTTTGCCCACAACGTAATAAATCTTAGCCTCGCATGTAGCTACACATGATGGAGGTTCTTTACATACCTTGCACACTAGCGTGGAGTCAGGTGGAGGAGGCTGATCCATGAGAAAAGCTTGCAGGGTACAGCCTTCGAACTCAGTCTCGTTAACCTCGAAGATCTTGGGAACACGCTTCAGGAAGTCACACTCCTGGTTGCTGCACCGGAGCCATCCGACGCAGGTGGAACTTCGAAAAGAGAGTCCGAAGTCGTTTTTGATGTTTGTTGTGATGGTCTTGGTCCACAAGTGTCCGTCGTATCGTTTGTCCATTCCCTGCATAGACTTGGCGGCGAGCTTAGAGGAACCTGCAGCAGCTGGGGGCAACTCAAAAAGAACCGGACCATCAAACTTCGCAGGCAAGTACTCTACTCTCTCGTGTCTAATAGTGGAATAGTCTATCTTCTTCAAAATGTTTTTGGACCCACGCGTCTTAGCAATCTCTTTAAGGAGCGGAACAATGCTAACTGTGACCTGGGACAATGGAGGAGAGACATTGGAAGGAGGAGCATCTGCATGGACCTTAGGCACGAACTTGACGGGACTGACTTCGTCATCAGAAGAGAGAGATATGACGGTCAGAGGAGGTTTCTCTACATCTGAAGTCTCGGTACCAGGCTCGACTTTGACTTTGACATCACGAGGTAAGGGAGTCTGAATTGTGCAAGTAGAAGAGCGACGGGGGGGTGAGGATCTCAGTGGATGCAGCCATCAGAGAATCAGTAAGACCGTAGACTCTATAGGATCCAGGGAGGAGTCTCCACTGCAAAATGTTGTTCTCATCTCTCACTGAAGGTTGCCCGAGGGTGTGGGTAACCTCGGCAGTAACGTCATCAAAGATCTCCTCCTCTATACTGATGGAATCCTCACGAAAATGGAATCTGAGACTGAGGCGAAGAGAGGACACCGTAGCTAGACCATCGTCATCTACGCGAAACCTAAGAGGGATGCCCATGCCTTGGGCGTACAGACAGACCATCCCCATACTCGCAGGCAACTCAAATATACTAGAGGGAGAAGGAAGAAGACTGAGTGTACTGGCAAAGCAGTATCGCGAGAGCGAAGTGAGAGGAATGATGCATCGCTGTTGATCATTTTATTCAAATTGGAATGTCCATGTGGACGACTAGGTAATGATTCATTCTGCAACGTAACGAATGTATGATTAAAGAGAGACGGCGCTAACTAATTATGATGTTGCTTTTTGCAGGCCCATAAATATGTAGGAAGATTTTTAGAATATTGCTTCGCGTTTTTGAATGGTGGAGCAGATTCTATATTTTATGGGGTGTGATTGGATTAAAAAGAGCCGTCTACTCTTTCTGGATTTAAAACAATAAATATATAGAATTTGAATTAATCAAATTCATGCATTAGTTTTATATTTATAGGACTAATGCAAGCATATGATTTATTCAAATTCTATATTTTATTCAGTGTTAGAGTTCCTCTATTTTCATAATAAATTACTGGACAGACAGACTAAGAGTGAGATTAGAGTGAGCCGTCACTTGCATCCATATTTAATACAAGTATTGCAGTACTTAATTCAAATCTTTTAATATTTAGTGGGCTGCATTTATTCTCTTCCAATATAGATTGATCTCATTAGCTTTAATTCAAATTGGAATTATTTTTATCTTTTTATTAATTTACAGAGTTTAAATATAAGTTAATTTATTAGGGCAGAGCCAGAGGGGTTGGAGATTAGGGATATATAAGAAGAAGGAGAGTTAGGAGGAGAGCTATATTGTGAGGAGAGATCTATCGTTAGTTAGACACATGAAGGAGAGTGGAGGGTCAGCTCCCTCCACTTATGTCACTCCTAAACCTAGAAGAAAAGCATATAGTACAGATTTTACAAATAGGAGAGCGAGGAAGAGGAGAGAATCACTTAGAAAGGAGAAGTCGAAAGGCAACATCTTGAGTGCACCTCTGAAGGTTCCAGGAGCTGGGTTACCTTCTGCAATTAAATTTTGTAGCATTCGTAATCTCATTCTAGAGTCTGTAGAGGAAATTAAAGAGGAGGTTTTAGATGTCACGGTTGAGGACTATTGTGTAGTAAACATGGACGATAGAAGTAATGAGAGGACGGAAGCTTTAGAGCTCAATTGTTTAGAGACACCACAGTCTCCGCAGCCATCGATTGGCATGAACGAGTCACTTCCAGAAGAAAGACCTGTAGGATCCACAGAGGATCCACTATCTACTGAAGTAAGTTACTTACCTACTTTTTAATGATGCATGTTTAATATTCAATTTTAAACGTCATAGCTTCGTTTCTCTTGTTATTATCTTAAGTAGTATACTAATAGTAGTAACCGATGACATTTGTAGTTCTCTATGTTGCGCGAATTGATAGACGTAGTTTTCATACAGTAAATTTTAGAATTCTCCTCTGTAGTTAACATAAATTTTTTCGTTTGACGAAGTGGACCGAGGGAGGAGGTTCTAGGTTTGCTAAACAAAGTGGAGGATTGAGAGAAGAAGTGAGTGGAGAAGAAGCAGGAGGAGGATCTGGGGAGTGGCGAGGAGGAGCTGCGAGAGCTCGGCGAGCAATTATGGAGGAAGGGGAGGCCGTCGATCGAGAGCTTGCCGCCCGTGGCGGTCATTTAAGGGGGGGTCGAAGGGGCGTGGGACGTGGTGTTGGGCGCGAGGCAGGTCATAGATCTGAGAGACGACACTCTGTGAAGCTGGTTGGGAGGAGTCGGAGTCGGGGTCGGGGCCGCGGACGGCGTGGAGGGGGGAGGGAACCAGGAGGTCGGGGAGCTGCAAGGGAGATGGCCGAGGAGGTAATGATGGCGGTCGGGGCCGTTGAAGAGGAGGTGCCGCGAGGTGAACAAGACGAGCACCAGGAAGTTGAGCAGGAGAAAGATGAGGCAGATCAGGAGCCTCAGGGCGAGGACGAGGAAGGTGAAGACGAGGAGGAAGACGCGCAAGGTGAGGACGAGGACGAGGAAGGTGAGGACGAGGAGGAAGACGGGCAAGGTGAGGACGAGGACGAACACGGCCAAGGCGAGGAGGAGGATGGCGACAACATCGCCAACGAGGTGAGTCCTCCTTCACCTGTGACGTTTGGATGCAGAGATTTGTTGGGCTTTCGGTCTTCGAGTTGGGTGGCAATAATGTTGGGTTGTGGGTTCTTTGTGCGTTTTAGGTTTAGGGTTGTTGGGTTCTCACTGAGGGGGCGGTGCGGAGGCCCTGCTGCCGAGAGCAGGGCCGAGGATGCCATGCCGAAGCTTTTTTTTTTTGAAAGAAGGCAGCCTCCACTCAAGTGTCGGCCCCGACACTTGGTCGGGAGCCTCCACTGAGGGGGCGGTGCGGAGGCCCTGCTGGTGAGAGCAGGGCCGAGGATGCCATGCCGAAGCTTTTTTTTTTTGAAAGAAGGCAGCCTCCACTCAAGTGTCGGCCCCGACACTTGGTCGGGAGCCTTCACTGAGGGGGCGGTGCGGAGGCCCTGCTGCCGAGAGCAGGGCCGAGGATGCCATGCCGAAGCTTTTTTTTTTTGAAAGAAGGCAGCCTCCACTCAAGTGTCGGCCCCGACACTTGGTCGGGAGCCTTCACTGAGGGGGCGGTGCGGAGGCCCTGCTGCCGAGAGCAGGGCCGAGGATGCCATGCCGAAGCTTTTTTTTTTTGAAAGAAGGCAGCCTCCACTCAAGTGTCGGCCCCGACACTTGGTCGGGAGCCTTCACTGAGGGGGCGGTGCGGAGGCCCTGCTGCCGAGAGCAGGGCCGAGGATGCCATGCCGAAGCTTTTTTTTTTTGAAAGAAGGCAGCCTCCACTCAAGTGTCGGCCCCGACACTTGGTCGGGAGCCTCCACTGAGGGGGCGGTGCGGAGGCCCTGCTGGTGAGAGCAGGGCCGAGGATGCCATGCCGAAGCTTTTTTTTTTTGAAAGAAGGCAGCCTCCACTCAAGTGTCGGCCCCGACACTTGGTCGGGAGCCTTCACTGAGGGGGCGGTGCGGAGGCCCTGCTGCCGAGAGCAGGGCCGAGGATGCCATGCCGAAGCTTTTTTTTTTTGAAAGAAGGCAGCCTCCACTCAAGTGTCGGCCCCGACACTTGGTCGGGAGCCTCCACTGAGGGGGCGGTGCGGAGGCCCTGCTGGTGAGAGCAGGGCCGAGGATGCCATGCCGAAGCTTTTTTTTTTTGAAAGAAGGCAGCCTCCACTGAAGTGTCGGCCCCGACACTTGGTCGGGAGCCTCCACTGAGGGGGCGGTGCGGAGGCCCTGCTGCCGAGAGCAGGGCCGAGGATGCCATGCCCAAGCTTTTTTTTTTGAAAGAAGGCAGCCTCCACTCAAGTGTCGGCCCCGACACTTGGTCGGGAGCCTCCACTGAGGGGGCGGTGCGGAGGCCCTGCTGCCGAGAGCAGGGCCGAGGATGCCATGCCCAAGCTTTTTTTTTTGAAAGAAGGCAGCCTCCACTCAAGTGTCGGCCCCGACACTTGGTCGGGAGCCTTCACTGAGGGGGCAGTGCGGAGGCCCTGCTGCCGAGAGCAGGGCCGAGGATGCCATGCCGAAGCTTTTTTTTTTTGAAAGAAGGCAGCCTCCACTCAAGTGTCGGCCCCGACACTTGGTCGGGAGCCTCCACTGAGGGGGCGGTGCGGAGGCCCTGCTGGTGAGAGCAGGGCCGAGGATGCCATGCCGAAGCTTTTTTTTTTTGAAAGAAGGCAGCCTCCACTCAAGTGTCGGCCCCGACACTTGGTCGGGAGCCTTCACTGAGGGGGCGGTGCGGAGGCCCTGCTGCCGAGAGCAGGGCCGAGGATGCCATGCCGAAGCTTTTTTTTTTTGAAAGAAGGCAGCCTCCACTCAAGTGTCGGCCCCGACACTTGGTCGGGAGCCTTCACTGAGGGGGCGGTGCGGAGGCCCTGCTGCCGAGAGCAGGGCCGAGGATGCCATGCCGAAGCTTTTTTTTTTTGAAAGAAGGCAGCCTCCACTCAAGTGTCGGCCCCGACACTTGGTCGGGAGCCTCCACTGAGGGGGCGGTGCGGAGACCCTGCTGCCGAGAGCAGGGCCGAGGATGCCATGCCGAAGCTTTTTTTTTTTGAAAGAAGGCAGCCTCCACTCAAGTGTCGGCCCCGACACTTGGTCGGGAGCCTCCACTGAGGGGGCGGTGCGGAGGCCCTGCTGCCGAGAGCAGGGCCGAGGATGCCATGCCGAAGCTTTTTTTTTTTGAAATAAGGCAGCCTCCACTCAAGTGTCGGCCCCGACACTTGGTCGGGAGCCTCCACTGAGGGGGCGGTGCGGAGGCCCTGCCTCCGAGAGCAGGGCCGAGGATGCCATGCCCAAGCTTTTTTTTTTTGAAAGAAGGCAGCCTCCACTCAAGTGTCGGCCCCGACACTTGGTCGGGAGCCTTCACTGAGGGGGATGTGCGGAGGCCCTGCTGCCGAGAGCAGGGCCGAGGATGCCATGCCGAAGCTTTTTTTTTTTGAAAGAAGGCAGCCTCCACTCAAGTGTCGGCCCCGACACTTGGTCGGGAGCCTTTACTGAGGGGGCGGTGCGGAGGCCCTGCTGCCGAGAGCAGGGCCGAGGATGCCATGCCGAAGCTTTTTTTTTTTGAAAGAAGGCAGCCTCCACTCAAGTGTCGGCCCCGACACTTGGTCGGGAGCCTTCACTGAGGGGGCAGTGCGGAGGCCCTGCTGCCGAGAGCAGGGCCGAGGATGCCATGCCGAAGCTTTTTTTTTTTGAAAGAAGGCAGCCTCCACTTAAGTGTCGGCCCCGACACTTGGTCGGGAGCCTCCACTGAGGGGGCGGTGCGGAGGCCCTGCTGGTGAGAGCAGGGCCGAGGATGCCATGCCCAAGCTTTTTTTTTTTGAAAGAAGGCAGCCTCCACTCAAGTGTCGGCCCCGACACTTGGTCGGGAGCCTCCACTGAGGGGGCGGTGCGGAGGCCCTGCTGCCGAGAGCAGGGCCGATGATGCCATGCTGAAGCTTTTTTTTTGGTGATGTGTTACACTGGCCTCTGATGGTAATTTCGTTGTTTATCATGTAGGAATCCTCTCAGGATAATATGGAGAGCGGTGGTCTTGTCCCAACACCTGCTGAAACAGAGGTAATTGATTATTTTAATTTTTTACATTATCGGCTTATATCACTTTTGGTTTATTTCCTTCTTATTTTTGAGTCGTTAATGTATATCCTTCTTCTCATATTTTAGGTCTCTTCTGATGCTCCCGAGATGTCCGCAACTTCCATTGTATCAGTAATCAATGTTTCCGACCTCTCGGATTCATTTGATCAGCCTTTGTGTACTTGTGATGTACCAAACCCCGTAGTTTTAGGTAATATTCCTTTCGAGGTGCAATCTCCAGAGTACATGCCTACCTCACCTGTTTACATGCCTACCTCACCTGTCTATGAGCCTACCTCCCCGCCATACATCCCCAGCAGTCCTCCTCGGGATTCACCGCCGATGTCTCCACCCTCTCCTTCCTCGCCTATTAGAGTGAGAAGGCCTGCCCATGTGGTCTTTGCCCTTCCAGCAATATTGCCTTGCCCAGTCCAACAGACCAGGCGATTTTGGAGGAGGCGCCGCCACTGGAACTGTAGACAGTCTAAGGAGTATTATAGGCGTGCATCACGTAGATAGTATCTATAATAATTATGATATGATGCTGTACCTTTACTTTATATTATTTCACTTCCTTGCAAGACATTCCTTGGCTGCTCTATGAGTAATAATTGTCACACCGATTGCCAGGTTACTCAAACACAAGATGCGCCGATAAAACCGTCTTGTCCGATAAACTTGAAGACTGCATTTGATGGCGAATTCCAGCATCGGGAACAATTCAAGTTGGACTCCATAGGCGTCATCAACAAGCTCAGGATTAAACCAGAGAAGAAGTCGCGCATGATGATCCCCCTCTGCAGGATGGTTTCCATGGCGAAGGTTAGACCAGTGGGCGAAATGGGAGTGCAGCACTTGGAGCGGGAGTTCGTGAAGGGATATAGAGATGGGGACCGCGTTATGTACATCTCCATGTACAACAACGAAGAGCTCACAAAGGATGTCACGGCGGATGTCATGGCTACTTGGAGCCCTTTATGGAGGGCCGCCAGTGAGCAGTTTGAAGATGAGATCCGTGGCGACGAAGACTGGATGCAATTCTCCAACAAGATGTTCTTTGTCTGGGAAGGTAATCATCGCCTGTTCGCTTGGCTCCGGCATATCAACAAGCATCATGCGGACGACCCATCATGGCACATATCAGTGCATTGCATTGTACTTGATCCACGCGGCCATGTGGGCAGTCTCCTACATGCCATGCATGACATTAATTGGTACGTACTTCTGTATTTGTATATGTTTGTCCATTAAAAAGTTTTTGTATCCATTATTAAGAATACTTCTTCTAAGTTCTTGATTTGATATTCAGGTCGACGGAGAATGACCACGTGAAGAGTAACCTACCAGCAAAACTATTTCGAATCCGCTCATTCGGAATGATGAAGTTGGAGGAGTTTAAAGACCTTCTGAGTGCAGAAGAATATGATACGTGTTTGAAACACAAGCCCCCTAATCCGTCGTGGTTCCCTTTGACAACGAGAATATTCATCGCATTTCTGTACCGAGTAAGTTTCACGTCATTCACCTCGTCCCAATTTATACTCTGATAAAGTGTTACACTTTTTAAAACTTGTTTGATTTTTGGAACAGCGAGAAATCGCAGCGGCCTCGGATGAAGCAGCGAAGGCCTATGAGGAGAAGACACCAGAGGCGGACCGAACTGCAAGTGCAGTTTGGGATGTCATGAATGAGGCAGCTGAAAGGATGGTCGAATCCATCAAGAAGAAGGACTTCACGAAGTACCTTGCTATCGCGAATCCCAAAAACGGTGACGACTTCCTCAATGAGGTAACTCTGATGCTCTATAAAATATTTCGTATCATTACATTCTTATTTTGCATCTCATATTGTCTAAAACGATCGGTATTCGTGTAGATCAATCGGCATTTCAGTGAGTTCTCAAAACCAGAGATGACCCTTGACAAGCTACAGAAGATTGTGCCAGCGGCAGTTGAGGCCAAGTACAAGGCTCGCTGGTTAAGGTGGTGGAACTCATCTCCGAGTTCCAGACTATCTTACAGATTTCTACCCCTCGAATTCAAGGAAACGGACCTCGAGCTCTGGTTGAACAAGGCTTCATTTTGGGCAGGGGTATAGTTTCTTTACAAACGTCTTCATTCCATTTACACGTTGCTTCCTTTTCTGTCTGCATTTTACCTCGTCGCTACTGAAATGATTTGTTTATTACAGTTGGAGGAGGCTGTCGTCAATGCGGTCGAAGACCTTTGCAAGACAGAGAAACTCGATATAAATTGGATGGCATTTCCTGATGTCCAACAGCCGGGCGATTATGTGGAGAGTTCACGTATTCTTTTGTGGGACAAGGCCTTCCCTACGTTCATTGGAAAAAAGGCTGAAAAGGCTTTCGACAAGAAGTCCAATTTCGCAAAATTTCCTGGAACTGCAGACGTTGTTAAGCGGGTTACTTACCGGTATGATTCTTAACTTCATCACAGTATCCTTACATAATGGGCTTCATATTTTTCTCGGTAACTAACCTTGTACATAATTTTTTCCTTAGGTACTTCAAACGAGAGCTTCTTCCAAAAGGCGCCGTCAAGGTTCACCAGCTCCCTAAGTACTTCAGTTCTTGGACGTCGAAAACCTCGGACCAGTGTATCTATTCTCCACAACAGTTGAAAAGGTACAAAGCTCCTCACTTGCTTGAGGGATGCTGGTATCTTGATTGTTTTCGCGGTTTCACTATTGACTCTGAGGTGGACATCAAGACTTTACATGATGCCGGTGAGGTAGTGGCCGAAGAAACGGTGGATGCTACTGAGGATGACGGAGGCCCTGAAGACCAATCATCAGCTCCTCCACCGAAGAATGGAAGAGCTCGGCGACTTAAATCTTTGCGATCACATACTCAAGCTTCACAGCAAACTGGTGCGGCGTCTTCCGCTCCAGAGCAGACGGCACCAGAGCCCTCTCCAGGTAATGTGATTACGAAGCCTCCTTCAACTTCTTCACCGGGTCCTTCCTCGATCAGTGCTTCGGAGATCACCAGAGGTCTCATTGAGCAGAGGAAGGCCAAACTATATCCCCAACCAACTTCTTCCGCTGGAGCTTCGATTTCCACACAAGTTTCCGTCTTCAACTCATCTGTGGATTCCATGTTACGGCGAAATAGGAGACAGGAGAGAAAAGGTGGCGACCCGGATTGGATCAAGACTCAAGACTTCATTCGCAAGGTTTGTTCCTATATTTTGACATTTAATGGATTCTGCCACCTCTACTCGCTATGTAGTTACTAACTCTGCTTTCTTGTTTCCTCAAGTTTGGAGCAGGCCGCGAAAACATAGTTGGGGACCGGTGCAAACAAGAGGACCATCTGGGAGTCGACTTGATCATTGCCGACATCCCTGAGAATCTTCCCGTCCCATCCGTTTCCGTTCCCCCCACGAGTATTCCGCCTTGGAACTCTCGCTACAAGGATTATTTGTACGACATCTTCCATTTTGCAGATGATTTCCTGCAGAAAGATGGTGCCATCTGCCTCATCTACAACACTGATCAGAAGCTGGCTAAGGATATCGAGGAAGAAGCTGCTAATGGTGGATACGTGCTGTTCAAGGACTGGTGGGGTGTCAATGTACTCGGCCTGACTTCTCCAACGAACCCCGAGAACTTGGTAATTTCCCTAAACATACCCTTCCCTTTACTGATTGATAACCCTTCCGCTTAATTTTACTCACTAGTTTTGCTTGACTGCAGACTATGCGGTTCTGGATTCGCGTCTACGTTCGTAGTCGCAGTACTTTCTCCTTCCAGACGAAGAAGGAAGACCTGATACATGGGCTCCTTAACATTACCGTCAGTGATGCCATTTTCAACTTCACCGATGTGGATTCGCAGCTCATGAATGGGGAGGTGCCGTGGAGAGGCGCAAGGGAGAAATCCATTGACATGATGCAGGGCATACTTGAGGAGCTGTCAAAGCCCGGCGACATAGTTGTTGATTGGAATGCTGGGACAGGTAACTATTCATGCATATCTTTGCTGAATTATTCCTCTCGTTTTTACCACAGTTTCTCATTTCTTTGTATCTCTCCGAGTTTCAGGAGCCTCCATCAAGGCTGCCCAGGCTATTGGTCGTCACATTCTCGCTTTTGAGGAGGACGAAGCCATATTCAACGCCCTTCTCAAACCATCCGCCATGGGCCCTCCTAAACATCCAAGGCCGGCAGCAGCAGGCGAAGCGCCTCCAAAGAGACCAAGACCTGATAAGTGGTGTAAGTCTTCTATTCTACGTTCAAATTCTCCAAGCATTACTTCTCTTTGCAGCTCTACGTACTCGATGTAACCACAGTCGGTTCTCTATTGCAGAGTAGTTTCAGCATCACCGCCACGTGTGCCAAGTGCAGTGTCCACTCCATCGTGGCGTCTTCATTCCAGCCCGATTCAGCCTTTCATACTTCCGGACTACGCAGAGGACTTAGCACAGGCGTTTCAATCTGGAGCCCTTACATATGTTCCTAGTCGGCCAACTACTTTTGATCCCAGAGCCCTTCTATTCGTCGATGACGAGGCGGTAGAAGGAGATTCAGAGTCATCTAGTTCTGAGAGTGAAAGTAGCGACTGTAGCATGTTGTGAAGTTGAAGGAGGCTTCGGTCTATTGTTGTTTTCATTTGCTTTGATTTGATTTAATTGGAGTTCTTTGGGTAATCCTTCGTCTACTCTACTACCCTAAACCTAAACTTGTTATGATTCTCATTTCCATTTTGTCTCCGTGTTTGTAAAGGATGAAATGTCACAACTGTAATGCTCAAAATATAATATGAAGAATGGAATGTTACAAAAGAAAGGCTCAAAAATAATATTGCGCTGTTATATATATTTTACTCATTCAAAATCCCACATTTCCTTAGCCATGTTACCTATTCTTGACTTGGTGTACATCTTGGTTTCTGCTACTCCATTATTGTACACGAACTCTGAAATATTCCACGAACTTTTAAGACCATTTGTTTTAGTTGGTTTCGAGTTCTCTTATTCCTAGAATTGTCTAGATTATCTAAAACCATCGTGCTGGAATACTCGTATCTAGATCCAATAAATGACCAAATCTAAAGGAATGTATTCGAACACCCCGCTAGAGTTCACAGTACTAATCCTTCGGAGGATATACAGTCCAACTCTTGTCCATATCAAACCAGCAAGTTTCGCCATCCGATATGATCACTTCGGGCAGCTGAACAACTGGATTCTCATCGACGTTCGATAGCAAGGGATACGGGATTAGGGACAACTCCATAATACGGAGAAGCTCATTGGTACAAAGCACTGTCCAACGCCATTCACCTTCACCAACATGGAGGCTTCCGATGTGCCTAAACGGTGGCAGGTCCATGCCTCGTTCCCTGGCGCGCTCCACCTCCAGCAGCCACGGCCGCAGCTCCTCATAACTCGCCGGTGCCTTTGGGGGCAAACCTACAGCCGCTCTCGTCCTCCTCGATCTCGCATTACACACCTTCGGCATCGCGCAACACACTAAATTGTTGTAGTCTTAAAACGTTCCACGCAAGCCTACAGATTGACCCCCCCGAACTCCATCGCTACCTTCGCATACAGCACAGAATGCCAAGGACTGTGTCACTATCCTAATACGCCACCTAGAAACAAGCTCAAGAAACCAAGAGTGACCTCCTTCTCTGGAACCCAGCTTACCAAGTGCTGTTTCATGATGAAAATCTCCTACTTGTATCACTCAAATGAAGATGCTTCGCTGCCTAGCAAGAGAGAGTACTCTTCGATGAAGACAAGGACTCTGACAAGGTATATCTTGGTTTCAGCAGTCAAGATATTATACACGAATTTTGAAATATTCTAGGAAGTTTTCAAACCTTGCCTCCTTTATGTTCTGTGATATTTGTTTTTTTCCTTGTGCATTTACATAATCCTATGTAAGAATTATTTGTTTCATCTAAAACTGAACGCCTGATCATTGTATCTTGCCTAAACCCATGACAAATCTAAAGGAATGTATGCATGACGTCATCATGACATCAGCCCTAATTTGTATCTTAGAGAACAAACGTAATAAATTCTTACCAGAGATAACCCTGATTTCCACGGTAATATACTCTTTTCCTAAAAAAAGTGTCAAAATTAAGCCTTAATTTAGTAATTTTCCACGGTTATAGGGTCTACTTTGCTTTTGAAAATTTTGCTAATTGTCAATTCTGTGCTCTTCATTCTGCGCTCACCGCTCTCCGCTCTACGCTCTCCGCTCACGTACGAACTTTCCCCCAACACAACAGACGAAGGAATTTTGGCCTCACTTCATGGACTAACGCAGATGATATGTATCCAGATACCATGGCAAAGCAAGAATCGAATCCTGAACTCATAGATTGGGCCAAGTTGAATTTCGATGTAAACGCAACTTCGTGCCATGATCTTCAAATGAAGGAAGGAGTTAATAGCAGAAAGCTTTGGCCAAATCCTCAACCGTGGGTGATGGATGGTTCAAAAGTATGCCCTGTGTGTATAAATCCATTTGGTCCTGAGGGTGGATGGGCAGTTGGATCATGTACCCACATGTTCCATCCTATGTGTTTAATTAACATTTTTTTGGTAAGGAGATTTTGCCCGGTGTGCAAATCCCCGTTCCATGAACGCTTGTACGAGGTTTTTGGACTCACTCCATACATGCCACCAAGCCATGAGAAAAATCCCGAAAACACACCAGGTGAACAGTACCGCAACATGTGGGGGGAAGATTTGATTTGGAGTTGGCGGGCCCAGACTCACTCGGTCTTCAAGAGCAATGTAAGTGACGAGTTGGGATGGGAGGATGACCCCAATCAGATTGTGAGGGTGGCAAAGAAGATAATTGGATCAAAGAAGGAGGACCAAGGGAAACGAAATTTCTTCTATCAGACTTTGAATGGATACTGGGATACGAAGCATAGGAAGTTCCAACTTGGTAATCACCCAAAAGGCCTCATATGGAACAAGGACGGGGAATTGGTTACAGACCTCGAAGGTCAATTCATGTCTTTGACCGCCCGTGATGCAGTCCAAATGTCTCTTTCGGAGTGGAAGTTAATTTTCAAACATGAGGCTGTTGACTTTCTTCTGGAGGAACACTCTCCACAGACATTGCGTACATTGAGAGAATTGAGGAACTCGCAAATTTTGCGTTCTCTCAGTGAAAGTGATGGCCCATTCCGGCGAACACGGACGAGAGCCAGGCGCAGCTTGACGCTGGACGATGGAGCGGGACCAAGTGGCACAGCGGGAGTAGATGCAGATGAATAGGAATAGTTACAACTTAGTACTAAGTGACTAGTTTTCATATACTACAGTTTTTGTAATGTTTTGGTTTGAATTGGTAATGAAATGCTTTTACTTTCATAAATGTATACAACTTTGCAAAGTCCACGTATTTTGGCTCACGAGTATCTCATTTTTTCTATGCTGAATTTACACTTTTGTCATTGCGCTTAGCCCCAATATATTATTCTGATGAAAATGTTAGGTTTTTTTGCATTGTCAAAAATTTACTATCTACCTGAACCCCCCTGAACCCGCTCGCGCCCATTCCCCCTGAACCCGCTCGCGCCCCCCCCTGAACCCGCTCGCGCCCCCCCCTGAACCCGCTCGCGCCCCCCCCTGAACCCGCTCGCGCCCCCCCCTGAACCCGCTTGCGCCCCCTCCCTGAACCCGCTCGCGCCCCCCCCCCTGAACCCGATCGCGCCCCCCTGAACCCGCTCGCGCCCCCCTGAACCCGCTCGCGCCCCCCCTGTACCCGCTCTCGCCCCCTACACATGCTGGCACCCCTTTTGCATATGTGGAATTCCCCGTCATCGTTCGTTGTCCATGTCATCAATATGTTTCCCCTATAGGTAAGTTGTAAAAAAAAAAAACTAACTTAGTAATTTTCCTCCTCCCCTCAATGTCCGAGTATGTCCGGGGACCGACCGGTCCGTCCGTCCGTCCGTCCGTCCGTCTATGTCCGGAAATTTTGCCCATGTCCGTCCGAATAGACAACCCTGGTTTTATTTACACCGCAACAAATTAGAAGGTCCAATACCAACTTGGTTGGAAGGGATGACTTCACTTGTGGACCTTCAGCTAGGATCAAATGGACTCACATGTGAAGAACTATCATAATTCTTTTCACTTTGCAATTTAATTTTGTAGATAATTCTACTATCATAATGTATGGTGATTTCTTGCAAAATTATTCTAAAGTATATTTTTTGAATTATGAACATACAAAATGCAATCATGGTTGCAAATATTAGATTCAATGGTCCAACTAGACAATGAAGTAGTATATCAAATAAAGGATTTCACATGTTAAGTATATCTTAAAAATTTGAATTGCTCTTATATATCATGTGATAGGTTGTATTCCAAGTCAACTTGCATCTCTCAAGAACTTGCAAATACTTACTTTAGACAACAACACTTTAGAAGGTCCAATACCAATTTGGTTCGGAGGCATGACTTCACTTGTGCAACTTTGGCTTGGAACCAATCAATTGACAAGTAAGAAAATGAAGTTCATTGGTCAAATGTTTCCTAGGATTGTTAATCTTAGTATTAATAATAATGCATCATCGTTATCTTTTTATACTTTGCATATGTTGATATTCTTATCAATGTTGCCATTGATGGACTGCATGGCTCTACATATGAGTATAACTGGGTCTAGAAACAACGTTGACTGTGATAACAAATTATCAAATATGATTTCAATAATATCTTTGGACAATTGAATTGCTTTCATCATGATAGGTCATATTCCAAGCCAATTGGCATCCCTCAAGAACTTGCAACTACTTGCTTTGGAGTACAACAATTTAGAAAGTCCAATACCAACTACATTGGAAGGCATTTCTGCACTTGAGATACTTTCGCTTTCAGATAATAAGCTCAATGGTGAGAAATTGATTTTTTTTTCTTATTACATGGAGTACCTAGACTAAGTATTTATTTTAATAAAATAACTCACTTGGCAAATGATTCATAAATGGTTTTAGATTTGAAATTACATCTTTCATTTATAATATATACTTTAAATCTTCATGAATAAGTTCACATCTCTTATCGACTTATAAAATGAATCAAGTTTTCTTGATGTGAGGTAGTACTATTGGTGCGATTCTAAGTAATCTTAAAAGGCCCAATACCATTTCGGTTGAAAGGCTTCAATTGACTTGTAGAGCCTTTGCTTGCAAACAATCAACTCATAAGTTGATTCTTAATATAGGTTAATTTTGGCTCCTTTGTGGTAGTATCCATGAATGTATCAATCTCTTGCCAATTTAGATGCTCTTTTAATTTGTAGCTTCTACAACTTCATTGTAGCTTCCAAACTGTTTACTAAGTTCTAAAATTATGGCATGAGTTCAAAATCTTTGTTTTTTTGTAGGTCATATTTCAATTGAACTTAGATCTTTCAACCCGTTAGAAACTCCTACTTTGCAAGGAAACAACCTCTCTGGTCCTATTCCAGCATCCCTACAAAATTGTTTGTCTTTCAAGTATCTTTTCTTAAATGACAACAACCTCTCCAGTACTCTACTAATTGGATTTGAAGACTTGACCATTTTGTGGCCAGATTTATATGCTTTTTCTATCTCAAATAACAAGTTGGAAGGAAATCTTCCTCTATCTTTTGCAAGCTTGAATTCTACAATTGCCTTAATAGATTATAGCATGAACAATTTTGCTGGTGGACTATCTACCCAAGTGGATGGAAGCCATTTATCTAGTCTACAAGTCCTTTTGATTTCATATAATCAACTTGAAGGGCCAATACCGTCATGGATTGGAGGTGGGTATGGGTCCAATCGGAGTCACACAAAGGACTGTCTCCACATAGTTTTCAGTGTATGACACACTTTGAACCTTTGTAAAATGTTGGTTGGGAATTTACTTAGACTCTACTAACATTAAACCTAGGATACTTAATCTATAATTAACCACCACCAACCTTTTGAATTAAATTTAGAAATGTTTTTCACATTCTTTTATGTCCTTTTTGAAAATAAAGGAAATTGTCTTAATTCCGGATTTTGATTAGAAAGAGTAAAAATGACAAGTAAAAAGTTATTTTTTGGGATAAATTTTGGGGAGCTAATATAAATGAAAGAATTTAATACATAAATGAAGTTAAAAACTAAAAAAACATATTACACCTTCTAAAATGTCAAAATAAAAGCCCAAGTTTATATATTGCACATTTCTTATCATAAAATGTTTATTTTTATTTTTTTGAGAACCCATTGTAATATTCTATATCTAAGAATCCTATATTCATGTGTTTATATTTTAAAACTAATTTAAAATGTTGATTTGCACAAGTGGTAAAATATTAGTGAAAAAGTCCTTCAAAGGACCCATGAAGGACTTGGAGCTCCTTCATGGGTGTGAAGGAGTGTGAAAAGGGTTATTTGTGTCATCATAAACAAGTAAAGAGATGACATGGAGGGAGTGGAGAAAGAAAAGAGAAAGTGGGGTTTCTTGGAGGGAGAAAGTGGTGGGAAAGTTTGAGAAGGGGAGTGGAGGGAGAATGTGGTGGAAGGATATTTCCATGGCGCGCTGCCGTAGAGGTTCGAACTCTGCACTTGCTCGATGCAGAGCGAGGAGCCTCGCTGAAGTTGTCCACCAATGTTCATATTCTTGACGAAGACCTTCAAGATGCCTTCAATTCCCCACCGGGGTTAAAACGAAAAAGTAACCAACAAAAGTGACCAGGCGGTTCACCGCCTGGGAAGCCAGGCCGAGAGCGGCCCGACTTCACGGGCCCAAGGCCCTGGGCATGGGACGCCTCTCCGACTGAAAATCGTAGAGAGAGGTCGTCCCTTTTGACATCGAGTTTCTATAGAAACTAACTGCCCTGCAAAACTATGCCTGTCGGTACGAAAGCCAAGCCCTATTTTGCATTTTGAACAAGCTTCACTATGTACAGCTAAATTGTTGGAGTGGGGCGTTGTGACTGGGGTCGGATGGTGTAAGAGTCCCGGAGTTGCATTCCCTTTGAGTGTATTCGGTGGTAGTGCGGAGTGATGGAGAATGTCGGCTCTTCGGGGTGCTGGCGGTGGTCTTCTGCGCCTGGAGTTGTTGGAGAGTGCGCTCCTTCAGTGCTGTTGCCCTTGCGCTGGATCTTCAGTTCCTCTCCGTTCTTGGGCTGGCTCCATGGTTCCATGTCGCGGGAGCGAGGTCGAAATTCGGGTGGTGGGTCTCCTCCTGTGTTGCCAAAAAACCCCCCCACCCCAAAAGAATGCAATCCTAGTTCTAATTGAAGAGCTGAAAGAGAAAGACAAATTGATTTGGGGCTGAGAACATTTAGGGTTGCGAGGAGTCCTGTGATAGTTGTGATACAACTCCTGATGTTTTGAGTTCATGTCAACTGTCTTGCTGCTGGTGATGATTGGTGGCGCTCTTGATGCTCTAGCTTTGGGTTGCTAGGTTGAGACGTTGTTGACCCGCTGGCTGCTATGGGTTAGAACTCTCTTTAATGCTGTGAGGGGACTATCGATGACGAATTGACTGGTTATGTTGTTGAAAATGTATTCAAGGGTTCTAGGGTTGGCTTATGATTGTTGTAGTCTTGAATGCTCCTGTGCCAAAGGTGCTGGTGTCTTCAAATATCTGGGAGTGATGCTCCTGTTGTTTCATTGTGCCTGCTCTTCTTCCCTTTGGTTGTTGTTAGCCCTCCTCTGCTTGTCGGGTGTTGTGCGTGTGTCGTCATGGATGCCGAGAAGGGCTTGTTGTTAGCTTGGGTCTCTCAGGTGTTCCTTCGTCGGGGTGTTGTGCATCCGCATGTGCCTAAGCTCTGGCTCCCTGATCTTCCCCATCTGAGTCATGTACTGCAGGATTCTGATAACTATGTGCTCACCGATCAGTGTCGTCGTGAGATACGGTTGCTGGGAACCGCTGCCAATTTTACTTTCTCTGAGTATATGGCTGTGCATCGCGCTCATCAATTGCCTCCTGGTGGGAATGTGGCCAACCATATCGTGGTAGATGATTATACTGATGTTGTTTCTGTGCTAGACTCTTCTCCCCTGGAGGTGTATTTGCCTAGTGCTGTTCTGGAAGCTTGGGGAGCCGCTTCCAACTGTGATTCGCAGAAGACTCCAGTTGCTCCTGAAACTACCATTCTGCCTGGGGCCCTGGAAGACACCGGTTGTTCGTCGGAGCCAAACGGAACTGATGTGGCTGTTCCCATAGTGTCGGAGGTGGCGAATGAAACTCCTGCTGTGGGGTCAGCTGCTGGCATTGCTCCTGTGTGATACTCACCTCTTTGGAGTCCAGGGGCGAGGCAGCTGTCCAATGTGAGTTTGGGGTTTGATTCTTGGTCCTTTGCTTTGTTTCGTTGCGTGAGTCTCCTGTCTATATTGATTGTCTTGGATCTTCCTTGCTTGCAGGTTACCCGAGGGTGTTTGTGCGTGAGTTCGAGGTTCCCTGCTGGTTAGTATGTGTGGATACACTAGCAGATAGTCACATTTTTTAGGCTTATACTTGTGGTCACTCTGATCGGTTAGACGTCGGTATCATAGTAATTAATAGCAACTTGAGCACTATTTACGAGACTCTATTCAGAAGACTAAGGAGGGGACTTACCTTGCCCTGCTGTTTCCTACTGTAGTGTGGGACTTGGACTTCTTCTTTAGTACGGCGTAGGTGATGTGTGGCGGGAACTCTTAGTGGGTCTATCTCATCGTTACCGTTCACCGTTTTGGTTTTGCTATTTCCAGTGTTGATCCCTAAGTGGAAATAAACTGGCAATTTTCACCTACTTAATTGGAAACATATTTGCCTGGGGTTCGATGGCTTCTGCAGGACGCCATGTCTGGATCTCGGATTGATGGAGGTACTGGGAAGGTTGTGTTGGTCAATGTTGTATGCTGAGTTGCTGTTGGCGATGTTGTGGTGGATGTTCGGGCAACCAATTGAACCTGTGGTGATCATGTGGTGGTGCGTGATGGTGCCTGGGGATGTCGTGGGTTGTCGGAGCACTATGTGTGGGGGGCAGAATGGTTAGTGGCACTATCTTGAGTCGAGCGAGGATTGGGCTGGGCTTCTGGTGTATCTATGCTCGTTTGGTCTGGAGGGGGGGAACGCTGTTGGAACTGAAACGAGTGTCTTAAAGCACTTTTGTTTTTCTTTTCCTCCTCTTGTTTCTCCCTTTGAGATTCCTTGAGTCGGTCTTCCTCGTTGAAGCCAAGCTCTTCCATCATGTTGTCTATTTCCTGTTGGGCAAGCCAATTGGGGATTGGGCAGTAAGGCTTGGCTGGGGTTCTTCTTGTGGTGTAGATGTCTAGCGGTAGGGGGCGAGATTCTCCTGGGGTGAAACTATCTGTGTCAAGGTTGTAGTTGCCCAGGAAGGGTTGGTTGTCGAATTTATAACTGATACTTCTATGGAACGGGGTGTAGGTGGTCCAGAGAGGGGGGGGGGGGTTTGGTTTTTGACTCCTCTTAGGGCGAGGAAGGTGCAGGTGTGGATTTGGATGTGAGGAAGGCCCTGCAGTGTTCGACTCCACCTGTTTTGGGGCCGGGGCTTGTCTACTATGGCAGTGGGGGTCAGTTGGGGGTTGGTTGTGATCCGAGTGCTTGCTTCGGCTTCGAGGTTGGCGCTTAGGCTTCTGCTTCCCTTGCATCTCATGCAGGACCTCGTCAAAGAGAATGTCGATGGCTCTGTGGATACGGGTGGTATCTGAATCTCTGGGAGTTGGTGGATCGGAATCCTCTGACTCGGTTTGCGGGGATTGAGAGCTGGGAGGGGTGGTTAGGGCTAGGTTACATGGGAGCCAGGTTGGGTGAGGGACGAGGTTCCACTGCGGTTGGTGTGGGTGAGGGGAAGCAAAGAGGTGGTTGGCTGTCCATATGTGTTGAAATTTGGTTTGCATTTCATGCTTTTGGGGATCTGGGCGGTTCTCCTTGCCAATTTCCTTCCATGCTTCCATGCCAATGTGGATAGTGGTCTGCCAGGCTTTAAAGAGTGCGGTCCCTACTTTAAACGGGGCGTTATTGATCTCATGCTGGCATTTTTGGCACCATAGGTACCAAACGAGGCACGCGCGAAGTATTTCCCAGGGGGTTTCACTGTGGAAAACTACATGATGGTGCGGGTCTATCTGGTAAAGGGTATTAGGCTCGGGGCTGGGGGTCTGAATTACTCCAAAGATGTGGTGCGGCCATGTGGTGAAGGTGTCTGAGAGGTGGAAGAGGGCCCGGAGGTTGGCAAAGTTCTCCCAAGCTGGAGCTACGGTATGACATTCTGTTAGAGCATGTTGCAGCGAGTCCTCTGGGGCTTGGCAGGTTCGGCACTGTCCTGTTTCACCTAATTTCTTGCGCCATAGTCCAATAGGTAGACCTTCCGCGATGGCGAGCCAGTTCATGGCAGCTATACGTTTTGGCTTCCAGCGGTGCCAAATGTTGTTGTAGAATTTGGCTATGTCGGACGTTGAGTGCTGTGCTTGAAGGAGCCGAGTCGTTAGCGAGAGCGGTTTGCCTTTTTGCTGGATCGCCAGGGAGTAGCCTAGTTTAGATTCATAATTGAAAAACGCTGTTGGCTTGAGTTGGCTCGGGTCTGTCCACTTCCATGGTCCTGGGTCCCAGTTCAGATTTTTTATCGCTGTGCGACTAAATAGCCAGAGAGTTTTGTCGTTGTGAGTGTTCGGGGGTGGGTTGTGACCTATGAACTTGTTCTTATCTTCGTCCTTGATGAGTACCTTAACTAGGCTGAGGTGTTGGTCCTTGAGGTTGACGTGCGAAGGGTGTGTTCTCTGGATTTGGTTGGAGGGTTGGATTTCATACTTATGTGCTATAATCCTAGTGTCTGTAATCTTGATGATCTGGTATACGAAGTTAATATAATGCACTCTGGTTTTCCTAACCCAAGTGTTGATTGCAAGTTTTCCATAATTGGTGAGGGACCATGGCAGGCTGGGGATAACCTGGTTGTAGTTCGCTTCAATCCATCTGCGGTGGGTTTTGAGGGTGGTACTAACTTGATCTAAGGATTTCCAGGTCTGATTCGGGATGTCCCATAGGTCCTTGATTTTGGAAATACCCCTGTTGGCCCAGCGACTGATGGTGGTCTTCTTTTCTCTTCCCCAAGGTGTGCCTTTGAGGTTAGTTATCAGGGGGTTACCAAACAGTTGCTGCTGAGCAATGGCTGGCCAGGTTCTCGGTGGTTGTTGGCTGAGGCCATGGTTAATGGAGCTCCAGCTCTTCATGAGGCCTCGAAAGAATCAAGAACTGGTGATCGACATTTTGTTGAAGGGCTGGTTCATCCAATGTGCCCCCTTGGGCCAAGGTCCGTTCCCTTTGATGGTGAGCTGGTTGAGGCTTTGTGTGAACAGGGCTTTCCAAGGTTCAAATTCTGGGTTTAGCCCTCTTACTATAATTTTATTAAGGATCGCATGTGCCTGAGCTTCAGGGTCTAAAACCTGAATTCCCCCTGCTTCCGCCGGGAGGATGGCTGTGTCCCAGCGAACTTTAGCACGGGCGCGGTGGTCATGTTTGCCTGACCAGAGGTAATCTCGGATGAGGGCTTTGACTTTGTTCATGGCCCCCGCGGAGAAGGCGGCACAGGCTACTATGTACCAGATGGTGGCTAGGATCACTTGATTGATAACTAACACCCTTCCTGCCAGCGAGAGTTTGTGGCTGGCCCAATGGCGGATCCCATTTTTTATTTTTGCGAGGAGGGTGTTGTCAAGCTCATCACTCGAGATCTTGTATCCTAGGGGGTAACCCAAGTATCTCGTATACTGGCCTTTCTCCACCCAGATAAGTCCTATTGCATCGCCCCAGTCCCATGTTTTAGGTTTTTCGGTTGCCCAGATGGCTCTGCTTTTGTGCCAGTTGACCAACGCTCCGGAACCCGCTGCGTATGTGTCGAAAACCGTGATTGTTCGTTCAAGGTTGTCTTGCGACGCTAGTATTGTCAGAAGCGTGTCATCCGCAAACTGTAAGCTGATATTTTCCTTGTTGTCTGGCATTTGGATGCCCTGGATGCCGAAATCTGGATGGTGAAGCATGTAGGTGAGGACATTGGCAACTAGGAGGAAGAGGTAGGGGGCGAGTGGGCAGCCCTGTCTGACGGATCTCTGAAGCTTAAATACCTGACCTTCAATTCCATTCATTGCAACTGTGGCCAAGGCTTCACGGTAAAGGCTCATGGTCATCGAGATCCAGAGCTCGTCAAATCCCATGGTTCTCATGGTTTCTTCTAGGAAGGTCCAGGAGACTCTATCATAGGCTTTTTCAAAGTCGATCAAGAGGAGGATAATTTGTTGGTCGCTTTTCTCTCCCCAGTCCATGATTTCGTTGGCTAGATAGAGGTTGTCAAAGATGCACCGTCCAGGAACGAAGCCTGTTTGGGAGGGGAGGATCCAATTTCGAAGGAAAGGTTTCATCCTATTAGCTAGGAGCTTGGCCACAATCTTGTACAGGGAGCTGAGCAAGGTAATGGGCCGAAAGTTGGTGAGAAGGTTAAGTTCTCCTTTCTTGGGAATAAGTACAATCTTGCCAGTGTTGAGGTGGGCCGGAAAGATTTCATTGGCGAAGGTTTCTTTGGTGAATTCCAGTATATCTGGTCCAACTGTATCCCATAAAATTTGAAAGAATTCAGTAGGTATGTGATCCTTACCTGGTGCTTTGTTTTTGGGCAGCTCTTTCACCGTATCTTGTAATTCTTGAAGCGTTACTTGTTTGATGAGCGCTGCGTTTTGGTTGGCCATGACCAGTTGGGGGAGATATTTGAGGCAGGCTTCCCTCGCCTGTCTATCCGCTTCCACCTTTGGATCTGCAGTATATAGTTTTGCATAGAATTGGGTTGCATGGTCATTTAAATCTTTTTGGGATCGAAGGACCTTACCTTCCCTTACCAGTTCATTTATTCTGGATGCAGGCTTGCGGTCCTTGTGGTAGTCAAAGAACTGCTTACTACAACGATCTCCCACGCGCGTCCATTGGGCCGAGGCTCGGTTGGTGCGCTTTTCCAGTCTCTGTTGGCGAACGTTCTGAATTTTGGTTTGGGCTGCTGATAGAGCTTTTCTTGCTGTCTCGTTTCCCCAATCTTCCTGTAATGCAATTTCGGCTTCTAGGATCTCGTTGATCTTCTGGTCATATGTGTTCTGCCAGGCCTTCTTTTTCCTGTAGCTGAAGGCATCGCTGGCTGCTTTGACCGATCGAAGGGCGTTACGTAGCTTCTTCCCCCAATCTACCTCGGGTGATTGGAGCATACCTTGATGCCAGGCGTCGATTAGGAGTTGTCTGCCTTCGGTGTCAGTTAGCATTGAGTTGTTGAAAGGTTGGCTTCTTGGAGTCTTGGGTGGTGCTTTGCTGAGCTTAAGTACAAAAGGGGTGTGGTCAGATATTCGGTGTAGTGTCGCAAGGATGCCCATCTGGCCTCCCATGGCTTGCAGTTTCGGGGGGAGGTAGATGCGGTCGATGCGGGTGGCTACTCTGTGCTGAGCTATTTGTCCATTGTCCCAAGTGTAGCGTTTCTTGGTTAGTCTTCGGAATTCAGGCATGTGGAAGGAGTCCCCCAGATTGAATTTGAGAATGGTTCAGTTCCAGGCTTCACTTTCTGGGATGTACATTTTAGACTTCTCCGCTCCTCCTAGTTTGTCATCGAGAGATTCGATCATATTGAAGTCGCCGGCGAGGATCCATTGAGCTGGGGGCAGTGGTGCTTCGTTGATTGCTTCCCACAAGGTGGCTCTCTTGCTGCTGTCGGAGTAGCCATACACGTTAATTATACCAATGGTTTCCGAGGGTGACATGTTGAAGGTGATGAATTGGGCTCGGCCGGGCACTATAATCCCTGAGTCCCCTATGAAAGGTGCTAGATGTCTGGAGGTAAGAATTGCCGTTCCCCCTTTGGTTTTATTTGAAGTGGGTAGGATTCGGGCTTCATTCCAGAATGATGGGCCCTCAAGGAAGTTGAGTTGCGAGGTTTTGTCTTGACAAGCCTCTGCTAGGAGGTGGTGTTCCTGTAGCAGTATGATGTCTATAGAGTGGTTGATGTGCTGGAAATGATCTTTTACTAATTTCCTGGTCCAAATTCCGCTTGTACCATGCCCTAGGGTACGGATATTTTGGGTAACAATGTTCAGCTTATAGGGGTCTACACTCATAATACTACTCATTGGATGTATGTGAGCCCGAGCTAGTGGAACTAAAACCATTCCTGGACCGTTTGGGTGCTGTGCCTACTAGTGAGAGTGGAATATATGCTACAGCAGGTTGGTCGAACATCTGTGGCCAATTGTCGATGTCGTGTTGATCATCAAGGATTTCGCCCTTGGGGATCTCAAGGATCATATCGGCTATGGTGGGCGGTGTCTTTCTCCAGAGAAGAGTCTTGATACTTTGGTAAGAACTGTCCGCTGTGGTTTCTTGAATGAAGGCTGAGATCCAGCACCGGCTGGTGGTGTCACTATCAGCTGTCCAGTAAAAAAGCCATTGGGCTTGCTCCCATGTCTTGATTGAGTTCTGGTGATTGTGATAGTTGTATATCGTTTTCTTCAATTCGATATAGAGCTCCGTGACTAGTTTCATTCGACAGAGAGGTTTTGACCAGAGGCTCTTGGAAATGGTTTCCAGGTCAGTGAACTGAACTGAGCAGATGGGATTCTTCAACGATCGGTGCTTGACTATGATGTGCTCCACCTGCTGGTTGTGTGGTGAGTATCTGTAGAAAACCGGGGTGATAGTGCATTTCAGAATCGCCGAATGGGGGATGTTGTAAACTCCAATTGCCTCAAAAAGCTCTCTTCGGATCGTTGATGACCGGTAGTTGCGTTTGCTGGACTCAGGCTCGCCTATCGACTTGACTGGTTCCTGCTCTGCACCTTGGGCTGGAAGCTTCTTGCTCCTGTTGGTCAATCGGTTGGTTCTGTGGGTCTTGGGCGTCCAAAGGAAGCTCGGGGTTGGGAGAGCACTGTCACTGAAGTGACTGCTGGAATTGCCCGGCGGTCTTGGGAGAGTGAATTCGGGGTTGCGGTGGCGGCGGTTGGGTCCAGTGGCTTCGCCCAGGGTCTGAAAGATCAGAGAGGGGAAGGGAGACTGCGTACCTGGAGCGGAGATAAGGCTGTAGGGGAGTTGAGCTGGATTGTCTGCTGGGGTTGCATTTTCCTCCCCTTGTCCCCCTGTTTGCTGGCTCGCATGGGTGAGGTCTGCTTGATCTGCGTTTGGTTGCTGCACTGGAGAGCGGGCCGTGTCTTGTGTCTCTTCTTCTAGTCCTGCTTCTGTCATAATGGCATCCCTGTGCCTCAGCTGTGAGGGTAGGATTTCTCCTGGGGAGTCTGGTTCTGATCGGTTAGATTGTACTGTACCGTTGTCGAGTGAGGACAGCGCATCTTGATTCAGTTGCTGTGCATTGCGTGGGCGCCATTCCCTTCTGTTCGGAGCAGGTCTTCTTTCGGGTGTTGGTTCCGGGGCTGATCGAGCAGGTCTGGGCGGCTTGCGGTGAGTCGCTCTCGGTATGGGGCATTGACTAACCGCGTGGTCCACTTGTCCACAACGTTCGCATTGAGATGGAAGTCCACTGTAAAGTAGGTCGTGTTCAACATATCCAGATCCATCCAACCTCTTGATAATAATAGTGTCGTGGAGATTTTTGAAGTCTTCTACGAGAATTCTAACCCTTGGGCCTGAGAGGCGTAATCGGTACGTTTCGTTTGTATCTACCGCAATCACAAGAGCGATCTGGCTACAAATCTCTCTGAGGACTTCTTCCGATCTCTCTTCATCCGGCAGATTGCGAATTTGTACCCAGATAGGGTACTGCAGTTTCGGAGCTTGAGGTGAGGGGCGGGCTTGGTGTTCCTCTCCTGGTCGCTCCGGCTGGAAGTGTGGGTTCCAGGTGCTGAATGTAACGTCTTTACCGTTATACTTGAAAGGCGGGGCCATCAGCGTTTCGAGTCTGCCTGCTTCTTCGGTGAAGTGGACTTCGAAGAATCCGTGGCCTTTCATGATAATCTTGTGAAAAGATTGATGCAATGTTTCTCTTGCCCAAAGGTATAACTCTTCGTGACTACCCATTTTTCCATGCAATCTTCCAATGACAACTCTCTGTAGAGAGTGTGAGAAACTTGCCTGGAGTCTTGAGAAAGTCTCTTCGAGTGGCTCGATGCGAACTGGGTTGGTGCCTCGCGGGTTCGATCGTGGAGTGTTAGGGATAACCGGTGGTGGCTGACTTGGATCTGGTTGGGCTGGTTCAGCTGGAGCCGCTGCTGGGGCGAGTGGTCCTAGCGGTGGCGGCGGTGGAGGCGGCGGTGGAGGGCCTGGATGCGCTGCAGGAGCTTGGGCTGGGGCTGGCCGAATTTGATCTTTGATGTTGTTGCGAATGTGTGGGAGCGGGAGGAGTGGACCTTCCGGTTGGAGCGGTCTCCCTTGGGGATTGAAGTCTTGCTGCTGAATGTTCGGATCTAGTCCCATGTGAGCTCCCGATTGGGCTGGATGCCTGGAGGTGGAGGGGTGAATGGGGTCCTGGGCTTGGTTGGCGGGCCTGAAGGGCTGGTAGGGACCTCCGAGAAGCCATTCCTCTTGGTTGATGTGCCGGCTATCATGGCTGGCTAAGGTTGGCGTAACAACGGGGGTCGGTCCATCTTGTTGACGAATTGGGCTATCGAGGGAGTCAGGGAGATTGATCTGGTCGATCATGTCGCTGTCTGGTCCGATCTCGCCTGTTTCAGATCTCCGATACCGCTGGTATTCACGCATAAGAGTAGTGTTGCGTCGGAATTGTCAGATGTCGTTGGGGAGGAGTGGGTTTCTACCGGCCGGGTAGCCTCATGCTGGATGGAGGTCTATCACGTAACGGTTGCGAGCTGCTGTGATGAGCTCTATCCAGTCTGGAGGGGTGTCCGGTATAATCCCAAAGTCGTTGGGAAGGGAGTCGTAAAACTCAATGACATGAACTAGTTCTTCTACAGGGTGGGCTTGGACTTCGGCTAGGAAGCCTAGTTGCATCCCACGAGCCTGAAGCGATTTGAGGAATCCTAGCATATTGTGAACATATATGGTGGCTTGGGGGACTGGGGGTATGTGGGTGCGAGGGAGCTCTTCTAATAAACGTATTCCTATTTCCTCGGCTTCTCTCTCTCTGTGATATCTCGGCAGTGGGACTTCGGTGGCTGATTCTATCTCTAGAACTCTGTTTCTGTCCTCCTGAATCTCACGTGAAATCTGCCAATATAAATCACCAATGTGGGGTACAAATTGCTTACCTGTTTGAACGATACGTTGAGCTTCTGCCTCCCAGCTAAACTCTCTGGAGCTGGTAGCGGAGTCTCTGCGTCTGTTCGAGGGAGGTGACGGCAGTGGTCTCCTTCCTTGGGAATGATGAGTGCGCACTGGGGGCGGACGGCGCGGGGAGACTAGCACAGAGCTAGTGTGTGGCTCCATCTTGCAGTCGGCGTGAGAATGATGATGCTTGTTGTCGTACGTGCAAGTGCTGTAACTACTGTGGCAATGAGAGTACTGTGCTTCTGTTGTGTGTGACTGGTGCTGCAACTCACTGGAGGGATTCGGGAGGCAGCATGATTCCCCTGGGGATATGCGTCGCCCACTTCCTCACTGACTATCCAACTAGAAAACCGAACTTCTACAGAACTATTCGAAATCCGCTCCACTCTAGTGCAAACTGGTCCCTGAGGGATACCAATTCTTAAGACAGACGATTGCTTGCTTAAATCACCCATCTTTATGTGCTAATTTGCATCCCGCTATAAGTGGATCTCACTAGGGTTGCGGCCCCGCTAATTGCGGAGCCGCCTCTAGGCGAGCGCCTTATCCATTGAAGACCTTCAAGATGCCATTATTAGATCCATAGTTGAATCCATGCTAGAGAGTATTCACTTACAACTAGATGGATTTTCTTGGTTTTGAACTCTGAGACGCAGTTCGAACCTTGGCCGCAGCCATACCAGGGAGCACTCGGTATCTGCTAATTTCATTTTTAAAGTATATACATAAATAGAAAGATTCAATGTATAAATCAATGTTTTCACTTCACTCTCCTATAGGTACTAAAACCCAAATTTCATCAATTTTCCCAACTTATTGGTGTTCCCTCTATTAATTGATTTTTAAATTGGGTAATTGCCCAACTTTATTTCATCAATGCTACCCCTAGCTTGAAATCTTTTGGTGATAAGGAATCCATATCAAACTTGAGCGTGCCATGGCTAAGATATTTGCTTAGCACAAATATGCCAGCACCGTTATTGTTCTCAAATTTTAAACCATATTGGAAAACACCAAAATATCCTCCTCTTGGATCCCCCTCTGTATACTACGTTATCAAAGAGGCCTCAACATTTAATCGGTCAACATGAGGCATAATATAGAAGTTTTTAGATACGTGTTGTTGATGTACGCATGTCTCAAATCCCTTCAAACCAATGGCTAAGGCAGTCATCGGTTCAATCTGATTTTGAAAAAACATTCTAACCGAATCTCCAAATATATCTATTTGTTCCCAAATTGCTGAGGCAATGGTATCCCCTTGCCTTCTGATAGCCTCCTGCAAAGTCTCCGACATATTTTTGTGACCATACCTTACCATGTTTCCAAGAGAAGTATCTCCTCCGTGTGCCGTGAAACCATGGCTCACAGATTTGTACCTCCCTCTTTTGGGATCTTTTTGATTTTTTTTTTGCTTCAAAAGGGGAGCTTTCATAGTGCATGTTGACTGTAGATACGATTGCTGCGTACATAAAAGGAGACTTCCAAATCTTTGGTATATAAATTAACAAGATATTTTGAAAAAATAGCCCATCTAAGCTTCTTATGTTGTGATTTGATATATAGTCTCCATCCAACAATAATATCGCTGATTTTGTTTTAGGAAAAATAACTTCATTCTCATATATATCTTCCCAAGTGTCTTTGTGCTTATCATTTTGCCAGAAAGGCACTTTTTCTTGTTTTTCTTCGCGCAATTCGAGACGTTTGTATATCCTATAAGACATCTCATATCAATATGTATACCAAATTTTTTTAGGATAAATCGTTCAAAATATCCCCCCGGAACAAATGTGGTCTGGAAAACAATATACTTGGATAATGAACTTTTTTTCTTCGATGTAGACGGGGCTCTTTGATCAAGATAATTGTTAAATTTGCCAAATAAGTCATGATACTCCATCAAAGATTCTATCTCAAATCCCAGTGCTATTGACATATCAAATACATCTTTGGTTTTCTTGCTAAAATCATAATCTTTTGGTACTGTGCATATTGGACAGGATATGCGGTTCTAATTCTCTGAGGCAAGTGCATCTAAACAAACTTTACAAATTCGATGACACGAATTCACATAGACTTGTTGTTTTTCTGAAATACTAATTTTGGATGTATGTGATGGGTTAGTGAAAATACTCATAAAATATTCATGCTGCAAGGTTTTTTTACAGGGTACCACATTAAGCCTATCGACCCGTTTCTGAATATGGTTTGGGGTTTTACAACCCTTGATTGGAGAGTTGTATGCTAATTCCAAAACGTTGTATTGATCAAGAAATTTTAAATCCACCACCTCCTGGTATTTTCGCTTTTTGGGGATTTTTGACCCCATTCTTAGAATATATTTTCTGTATATTATACTTGGTGAGAATTAGCCTCTCTAACTTGTTAGATTGTATGATATATATTTATGAATATATATCTCATCAAATATTAAAGGACAATGCGGCAAAAATGGGCTATTTTAGAGTTTGGGCATGTACCTGTGACTTCAATTTAATTTGAGATTTTATTAATTTTTTTATGAAAGTAGGCCTTGGTGAGAGCTTCGTGTCGGTATTTTTTATTCTCAATTCCGATGTCGGAATCAAAAGTTATTCACCTCTGAACTGCAAAAGCTCCTCCAAGGGCAGGAAGTTAGCCAATGAGAATGATAGTGAATGCAGCAAATTCTGCCCAAAACTGCCCAAAATTACCAAAATCTGTTTGAAGACGAAACTTTGAAATTCCACCAAAAAATTGAGATTTTGATATTTTTCAAAAATAAAAATTTGTATGTATACATAAGGCATGTACCCACCGTTCAGATTTTGTAGAGCATGTTCCCACCGTTCAAATTTGTAGAGCATGTTCCCACCGTTCAGATTTTCAATCCAAATTTTTTTAATATGATATTTTTATTGTCAAAAAACGGCCTTTGTTTGTGAGTCTCAGTATACCCCCTAGCGGAAAATGATTTTTTGGGCAACCTTCCACAGTTCTGTTGTATATGCTGTTTTTTGGACATGTACCTAACTCACTTAGAAACAAGAATTTGGAAAGAAACATTCCATATCTACTTTAAAAAATGGTGTCTGGGGCCTTCAAAATTCTGCTGTCCCCTTTTTGCCCCTTTTTGCGCAGGGAATAAAAACTTCTTTTTCCAACTTTGAACGTTGCGATCTTGCAATTGGTGAGGAATGAGTGTGTGAGATTTTGTGTACATATAGACATACAAGTAAGCTACAAGATCTTACGGCTAGATGTACTAATTAAGACCCCAATATTGCAAAATCCACCTTGCTTTTGAAGAGGGTCTGTTTTGAGGCAGTTTTGATGAAAAATACCCTCAGAACTTTAGGGGTTAAATGTAAATTCCTTTTAGAATGCATCAAAATGTGATTGAATATTTACTTTTAATTAATTTTAAGGACTTGAGCTCCAAGAGTTCCTATTAATGCTCCTTCACAAATAGCAGCCGCACCCAATAGCATTAATCTCTTAATCTGTCATCCAAAAATAAAATAAAAATTATAATTTTGAAATTTTAAGTTATTTTCTTCAATCGTGATCAAATTTTAAATTTCGATCCATTCAAAACCATAATAATATTTTTCAAGATTGAATGAGATTGTGCGGATATTATGGTCAATACCTGTTGTAAGTATATGTGCATTTGCTGGTTGTTATAATATAATCAATTCATTGAACATATAAAAATGTCAATAATGTATAATAAATTACGTCATTTTCAATTATTGGAGGAATGATAAGTAGCCACGTGCTAAACAAAATAAACAGTAGAAATGTAATGATTCCTCCAACATTCAATAAAGTATGAATGTATACTCCAATTGTTGATAAGAGCACAGTAATAGCCAAAGTCGTGTAAACCTATAATGAAAATGTAGATTGAATGCTATGTTGACAAGAACAAAATATTCAGAGTTAAGACTCCTTTTAAAAATAATTAAAAACACATATTCGACATCAAAGACATTTAGGGTTTAGACTCCTTTTAAAAATAATTAAAAACACATATTGTAAGTGAGTTTGAACACATGGAGGTAAAAGTGATTATATTGTCAAAGAGTAAAAAGATTTCATTTTATTTTTATTCTAAAAATAAAAATTAATATTTAAATTTAGAAATCCTAAAATCTAAATTTTTGATAAAATTATAAGTATTTACTTGTATTTATATACTACTAAAAAGGTAAAAAAGATTATGACGTCATGGAGTAAAAGGTATTTCATTTTATTTTTATTTTAAAAGTTAAGTCTATTATTTATACTTAGAACTTCTAAAAAAGAATGTGTATTACCACTTAATAAAATTGTAGGTATTTACTTGGCATCCCAAGTAATCACTTGGGGTGCTTGGGCATCCCAAGTAATCACTTGGGGTACTAGGAAAATTATACACAAAGTCATAAATAATCAATATAGAATATCAATAAATTTAAAAAAAAGAACCATTCTTTGGGATATTTGAGGTTAAGAAAGAGGAATAGAGGAAAGGTACTTGAATGCATCATTTTCCATATTCGCCGGGGACCCTAAACCGTAAATTTCAGGAAGTAGATTATAGACCCTTGCCTCTACGGCAGTTGAAGAGCATGACAACATTGGGGGACACTTATCCTAGGCGGCACCATCTGTCTGCCGATTTCCCGATGATGTACACATGGACGTCCTCAATTATATCTCTCTCTTTTGGGAGGGTTTTGGGATTGTGCATCCTCAACATTCCTGACAGAGTGTGCGATTTACTGTTCAGGATGTCGCAATCTTTGTAAGTTAGGATCTCGGGGTTGTATGGTTTCGGGGAGGGTGTTGTTGCACACGAGGCGAGTGTGTGCAGTTTGGTTAAATTTGAAGCGATTCGAGGGAGATGGAGAGACATGTAGGTGGTTCGTTCTGCGGATGTCTTTTTGGTGGTTTGTTTATTTTGTTCGTTAGAATGGTTTCTCAAGCGACATAGTAAAGACTGTTGTTAAGCATTGGTGTACAGAAGCTGCAAGATGACTTCATCAAATAGGGGAGTAGAGCGAGAGAGGGCAATTGAAGATTTGGGGGTTTCTCGTGCAAGATTAAAGAACACACAATGTAGACGTAGGAATAGACTGTTAGAGAGGATACGTGAAAACGCACTTCAATCAGTTGCAGTGTCACTCGACAACTGAGAGCATTTGCGGCAAGCTCTATTGCAAAGAGCAGCCGCGACCCATGCAAAGCGATTAGCGACCACAATATGTGAGGAAACATGGGCGAGAGGAGAGGAGTACCAACGCATCTTGTTTCAGAAGTTGATTGAGCAACCAATTCTCAATAATATAGTTCCAGATTATGTTTCTCGTAGACTTGATCTACAACTTTCTCGAGTGGTTTGTGATGGGCTTGCACAAGCTTGGTCAGGGTTAAAGTATGGATATGGGAGGGATAGGACATTGGCAAGAAATGTCATAGAGGCAGCTGTTATTTTGATTGGTGACGAAAGGCAGCAGCCTCTTGCATTGGGATGAACAAGAGAGCAGTTCGGCGTGCACTTCAACGTAGAACCCTGCTTAACGAGTCTTCTGATGGGGAGGTGTGGGCTCGCTATTACAGACGGAAGAGGAAGGATGCGTTGGAGCAGTGCGTGGTTGACCAAATTGTGGCATGGTGGACAGATGAGACGAGAGTTAGCCCCTGCAAGAAGGACGTTAGGAAAAAAAAGATTGCTTACAAGACCAAAATCTCTCATGCAATGCACTGGCTTGAGGAGAGTCAGGTGAGAAAATTGAAAGACGGCACATGTTGTTGCGGAGTCTTCGCATTTTTTTAAGTGTAAGCAAATTAAAAATTTCTATCATTAGGTGCTTCAAGTGAAACAGTTTGAGTAACCTTGGCGCTTGTTTGCTTACACCACGTTGCCAATGTGCTTCAGTGTAGTGTCGGCAAGATAGAGTGAAGTTCAGGTTCTGTTTAGGATGGAATTAGCGATCATGGTTGCATGCAGTGAGTAGGGTCCAAGAAAGTGAGTTTAACACCAGTGTACACACTTGGCTTCGGGACGCACTAATGCCCTTGGTGTTTTCCGGACTATTCTCCATAGCCCGAACTCATGTCAACAGGTATGTTTGGAGTGATGTCCTTATAAGTCTATGTCTTTACTGCAAGCTTCCTGCTAACACTCTAGAGTCCGTTAGGTGTAACAATCATGTGGATATGATCATGTGTCCTGAATTGTTATACGATCCTTTGGCTAGAATCCGGATTCAGTAGAGTTGTCCGTTAGGAACATCTGGCTCCGTTTTGAGCTACTTACTTTCAGATTGTTTGGACGTCAATGACTCATCAACGCCGGATTCTATTTCGGAGTCCGGACATCCATATATTAGGCTGTGGACGTCAAGGACGTCAAGGACTCATTGATGTCGGATCCTAGTCCGGAGTCCGGACACCCAGATATTGGAACATCCAGTTCCGTTCTAGGCTACTGACTTCTATATTTTCCGGACGTTACGGACTCTTCAATGCTGGATCCTTATGTGTAGTCCGGACATCTGGATATTGAGCGTGGCCATCAAAGCAATGGCAGTTTAGTTTAGTTTGAATTTCTTCTCCGACTGTTGTAGAAGGGTGTGTAACAATTGATTTTGTTGGCTTTGCAGCTAGACTTCTATACACGATTCAAGGCCGCAAACTAGGATTTGACCGTATCGTATGTGGCGTTTAGACGGCTGAAGCCCTTCTTTGTCAAGAGGCTCACAGATTTCAATACCTGTTGTTGTAAATATCACCAAGAGATGCATGAGATCACCCTTGGCTTCAACAACATGCGTGCTGCAAAAGTCCATGTGCCCTTCGATGAAAGCACTTGTGGCTGTGGATGTTCTGGTTTGTGCACGAACCTAGGATCATCAATTGTAGCAGAAGGTGTCGTCTCGTGTCAGGTGGCTCGTCACAAGTATAAGCGGTGTAGCGAACTTTGGAAGCAGTCGCTCTGCCCAATGGATGAGGGCAGCGAATGGCATTCGAAGACTTGCTTAAAAGGAGACTGTGAGTCATGTGGCTTCCAGTTGATTCCTCTTTGCGACCGGGAGTTGGACCCCTGCAGTACAACCACAATGACTTGGAGGAGGTTCGAGATGGTATTGGCAGGCTCAAAGACACGGAAAGGCGACCCTAAACAGGTGATACGACTCGAGTACAAGGTCACAATACCAAGGGATTTTCTAATCTACGCTGCACCAAAGATGAAGCAGTTTGTGTGGCACCAATTTGTTGCTTGTTGGCAGGACTGTCAGTTTAAGAATTCTGTCTAGAATTTAAAACAGGGAGAGATGCTAAGCCTTATAGATTTTGCTCAGAATTATAGTTACAAGGGTCAAAATGAGATACAGAGTCAACATTGGTTTAGCTTCCAATGCACGATCCTAGTGTATATTACCTACCAAATCAATGCCAGCCATAATCCAGATGATCCCAAGTCGAAGAGGTTGCAAACACAATATCATTACTACATTTCAGACGACCGTGTTCACGATTCTTTGTATGTCCAACATTGTCTTCTACTGCATTGGCAATCCATGGTTGCTGTAGGCAATATTCCTTCTCGGCATATAGTGTGGAGCGATGGCTGCGCTTTGCAGTTCAAAGGAGCTAAGGCATGGTTTTTTGTTGCAAGGTAAGTCTTGATCTGATTTTATTTTCAGTCCTTCGAAGCTTATTAGGAATGTTCCCATGCTTGCTGCGCTCCTTCTTAGACCTCGTTTACAGCTGTAACAAAATGTCAATGATGTTAACTTCTACTCTTAATTTCAATGTGGATAATTTCAGGTATCCCGAGCTCACAGCGTCGAAAGAACTGCCCAGTGGTTGTAAGATAGATTGGAATTATTGGGGGACAGGGCACGGGAAGGGCCCCCATGACGGAGCTGGAGCATGCGTCAAGCAGGCGTTGAGAAGAGAGCAGGTAAAAGAAGACAGTGTCAAGCTCCACAACGCCACAGATGTAGTAAATTTTCTCAGAGTAGATATGAATCTGCCCCACGCAGCGTACCCAAGTGCTAAGCAACATGTGGTTAGACATTTCCATTTGATTGGAATCACGGATGTCGTTTGAGATAAGCCATTTGCATGCCAAACAGTTCCGGGGAGTAGGAGCATGCATGGGATCCGTTCAGTGAGTCACACAAATAATGTCTTGCTCATGCGCAGCCTGTGAACGAGATGGAAGTGGCACCTGTGTTAACCGCTCCCATGCAAGGCCATGGGAGTTAATCAATCTACAACCGATCGCAAGCAGCGATGTAGTACAGGAGCCCGAGGAAGCAGACCCCAGTTGGATTGCTGAGTCTGACGAAAATATCCTTGCTGCGGAGTGTGAGGTTGGAGATCACTTGGCCATCGTGGCCGATACAGAGAATCCAGATGACGACGGGGCACAGTTCTATGTGTTGCTATGCACGAAATCCATGTACGTACATCACGGTGAGTCCATTCGAGACGCTTGGAATACTACAGTGGACAATGGAGACGAGGTTCTGGAGGGGTATTACTATCCCCAGCGGGGACAAAGCCCAAACTCATATGTCCTTTTGAGAGACGCTGGAGTGGCACGCGTTTATTCGCATTTGGTGTGTGCTACAAAGTTTCGTATGACACAGGCACCTTACAAACAAAAAGGAAATGTGACTGTTTTCCACCTGAGCGATAGTACATTAGAACATATTGCTATTGTGCTTCAGTGCCGCCGTGAACATGAGAAGCTGAAGTCTCGCGAAGACCATGGCAGTGACTCGGACTATAGCGGGGACGGTGGTAGTTCTTCTGATTGTTCAGATGATGAAGACGAGACTGTGTGATGTAGGATATGACTTACTTATCAGGAGCCACTGTATTTGTTCCTCTTTAGTTCTTGCCTTAGCTTACTGTCAGTGAGTGGGTGAGTGCGGGTGTGTCTGTGCAGTGGTTTAGAGCCGCCGTGAATATGTTGGTATTTTAGAGCTGTTCTTGGCAGCGAGGTGAGCGACAAGTGGGTTTGAGTTTTTGGCTTTTTGGGATTAGCAGGCAGTTGGGACATGTGAGTTTTGGTGGAGTTTGTTGTGAACTCGGGAGGGTGTTTAGATGGTGAGTGCTGAGGGGTAGTTTTTGATTACACTCAGGATTATATTTTTGAAAACTTTGATTACAAAATTACAAATGTACCTATGTTGGCAAATCAATTCACGGGTTTAGCAAATTCCACATCCATATTGTGATTTGAAGTTATTAAATATGTGTGATGTTATTATTGCAGTCATTGATGCACCGTTAATTTGCACTTATGAATACGGACTGTGGACTGTGGACTATGGTCTGTGTCGCAGATACATGCTTTAGTTTATATTTGTGACATGCTTGCGTTAAGTATATACATTGTATGATTTAAGTTTGATACAATGAAGTCGAATTGTAGAACTTGAAATCAAAAAATTAATTGGCCAAATAGCACCGAACTGAATTTTCATGGCAAAATACAATAACAATTTTGAAGGCAGCTGTTACAGGATATAAGACCTAACCTTTAACCTTATCTGCTATCAAGTTGGTCGGATTAAACAAATGACATGAGGCATAGTTTTTGTTGTTCCAAAATCATGTGCTCACAACCTTCACAGTAGAGCCAAGCAAGAACCACGCTAATTCAAAGCCTACGAAGTCCACGGTAGTACTAAACTGAACGCAACCAAAGAGGATAAAAAAATCTAGTCTCTAAATATTGCAGGCACAGTTAACCTGTTGTGTTTACCGCGAAGTTTCTTGCTGCTTGAAGTCTACCCAACTGTTGCGGTCTTCCCTCCTGCAGCACCACCGTTTTTTTCGACACACGCTGGCGCAGTCACCATTATCTCGTTCAAAGGTCGGTCAATTCTACGTGTGTGATTTAACGTCTCTACATCCAAAGACAAACGCTCACGCTTCTTCCTATACACCGCTGGTGACTTCTTTGAGTGAGTTTGAACTTGTGATGGTGAGCTCTCTACAAATACAGTCCTCTTCTTCCGAGTAACGATTTTCTCAGGCTTAGTTTCCATTTCTCTCGGTGCCGCTACCTTGGCCACTTCCTCTTCAAACTCCTCTAAAGGCCTGCTGTGATTATTGTCCATTTCCTCCTCTTCGGTATCATGGAGAGGCTTATCTTGTGCGTTCTTCCAGCACCAAGTCTGGAACCACTGTTCTCACCCCCACTTGCGAGAATACGTCATTGTTACACTAGTGTACAAGCCCATTGCCATCTCCGTCATTGTCGCTGTCCTCAGGCTCCATTTCCTTTGCTTTGCCACTAGTAGTGGCAAAAAAAGATAGGCGTGCGTCGGATTTCCGTGGAATAGCAACCCATCCAAAGATGGTACTATTGCATAGGGGACATTTATCCAAACCAGAAATACACTTAAAGCAGAAGTTACTATGTCCGCAAGCCTGCAGAAGAATTTATCATCCATAGAAAGAGATGCTAATCACAGAATATGACACAATCTAAAATCACTACAGACTACCTAGGATTTTGAACAGGACAAAGGACTAAAGGCAGAGGTCTTTACCGTAAGTGTCACTGCCGAGGGTTTTTTTGTACACACGCTACATACTGAGTCACTCCTAAAATTCACTTGAGCAGTTTTTCCCTCCAAGTTGTTGTCACACTAGACTGCGACTGATTGAACACATTTTGTACCGCTAGGTCAGCCTCCGAAGAGGACAAGGGTTCACAATCCAACTTCGTGTTTTCCTCCGTTGCATGCAAAGAACCTTGAATTTGCTCAAAACTACGGGTCGTCGACGTTGACGTACTAGGTATGGTACTAATAGCAGGTTCTTGTCCACGTGCTCGTCGACTCTCAGTAGCCAAAGAAGGTGCCGATGCAGGAGTTTGCTTTGTCTCTGAAACTCCCACAGAAACCAGAATGTCATAATGCAAATTGTTTTTTTAATTACCGAGGTTGTTTGTTTAATTACCTACCAACCCTATTTTCTGAAAATATTATACTCAATGGCAAAACAAAAAACAAGAAAAATGATCTTCCAAGAGAAGGTCGTTATCTCGACATTTTCAAATACAGTCCTGAATAATTCCGGGGTCAAGACATCCAAGTCTTCCGTTAGGGAGTCCGTTTCAGATTCCAAGTCCGTTCCTGTTCATGAAAGTGGACAATGTTCCGGAATAGATAATCCAGTATCCACTGTCCTGAAATTTTCACTCAAGTCTAAAAAATACAAGGACAATATCCGGACTAATTCCGGATTTTGAATTGAAGGCCCGGAACCTAATATGTCCTTAGCCCGGACTTGGGATTGGCAATGACTCAGGAAATCCATTTAAGGCACAGACTCCAATGTTTCAGGAAGGCACGGACTCCAATGCGGCAATGACATCCTAAAGTCCGTGGCTGATCCAGGCACACGCTCAATGTAGAAACAGGACTCTACACCGGAAACTAACGTATCCCTACAGAGAAAACATTACTACTAACCGAAGCCATGTAGTCAAGAATCCAGATCCAAAATTATGAACCTTCGTTAAAATTCCTCCGAACCAGAGACCAAAGACTAGACATACTTGATAAAAATTGGAATTCATTTTGCAAATGAAAGAGTAAGGCTCATCATGGAAAGATTACTTACCTAGGGTCGGCAGCTGTAGAGTCATCTTATGAATATCCCTTGAGCTTGTGCCTTCAGTCTTGACCATTGCGTCGATGTTGCCTATGGTCTCAGAAACCCGAATGCCAATGGAAGCTATTGTATCTTGAGAGAAGTTTTCTGTACAGTCTTGAAAACGACAAGCTGAAGATGTCTTCGCAAGCTGGGCAAGGCAGAAGGAGTGGTAGGTGTGTCCGCAACCCAATGGAATGAAGTTGCTCTCCTTGTACCAAAAACCGCAGACTGGACAAGCGTTTAGGAGGTGAACGGTTGAAACTGGCTTCTCAGGATTCTTTGCTAATGGTCTTGGAAAGAAAACGTGGCCATAACCATCGTTCATTCTCCGCAGCTGCTCCTGCATGCCAAGAAGCAGACACTGCAGACCAGAAACTCTTCCTTGTACTTTCTTGCGCATCTTTGAACTATCCAGTAAGCGCACCTCGACATCAGAGACTTCAGCTCAACACTCGATCACTACAGAGCTGCAATGTGCGGCAGCTCTTGACGCAAGAGCCTTTGACAATGCTACTTTGTCGCATTGGAGTTTGTCATCAGTTAATGACGAGCTTAACTGTAGACTACCACCGGACTTGGAAAGAAGAGCTTCTTTTTCAGCAATTCTACTTTGAAGAAGGGCTTCTTGGTTCTTGATCTTGCACAACTCCCTCTCGTGATCCTCTAACATCACTATTCTATCCGAGAGCATGATGGCAGCCCTTCTGACCTGTCCCTCTAAGCCCTCTACCTCAGCGTCGCTCTCTACCAACTCTTTTTAGCACTCCACAAGCATTGTTTGAGTGCTCTCGATCACTTCTTGCATACTCTTCAAATCACTGTCCGACCAAGGACTACGATCGTCTCCCTTCCCCCTACCCCCAAGTCCTTTGACATTACGAACAACCACCCTCTTACCCATTGCATCAACGTCATCGACCTCTTTTAACGTGAGCTTCACAACTGCAGGTAAAGAGCCGTTCTTACGCGCTTCAGCCTGAAACCTTCTCTTGCCCAGAACGATGACCCCCTCGCTATCAGGTCTCGAGACCTCACCCTTACTGCTGATCTTTTTAGAGACCCTGAGGGCCTCTCTATATCGTTGCCTCTTTGCAGCAAACTCAGCCCAATTAACGGGCTGGGTTTGCTGTAAAATCAACCCTCTTGCGAACTGCAAGCTTATTTCCTTGTTAGGAATATTTACATCATCGTATATTCTACACCACAAGTCATAAATGGCTGACGCCTCCTCTGGATTGGCATGTTTTGCGTACTTCCAACCAGATTTGGAAGCTTTGGGCCCAAAGTATTGATCCACTAGACTCTCAGGAATATCGTCACGAATGCCATCAACTATTGCCCCCAAAGAAGGGAGAATGGCACTATACTTCAAGAAAATGGGGTCCTCCTTCATCGTCTTCATAATGTCTTGCGAACTCTCCATCTACATTGTCATGCACACAAGAAAATGCAGACAATTCAGCGACATACAAAACATGGATGCAAAGGAATGCAGCAGTACCAAGGCTTGAGGGAGGTGCTGCAAGGTGACAACATAGAATGGCAGCGACCCACTGGGTCAACATTTCATCACAACAAGAAGAGACCATGCAAAAGAGACCTTCAGTCATTCAAAAATTTACAACAAGAAGAGACCACGCAAAAGAGACCATGCAAGAAAAACCTCACTGACCCTACAATTGTAACCCTGAGCACAACAAAGAAACCCTAAAGTCGAAGTACACTGAACTCCAACAAGACAGCAAACAACTGATCACAAAGATTTGAACAACTCACCGCATTAGCTGACAAAGCGAACACAGTAAATGCAAAGTACAAGCTCAGTGGCGAGAGCGTACAACGATGGATTGTTGAAAGATGGGTTGGGCGCCCTCTGAGAATCATAAAAGAATTTTGGGAGAGAGAAAAGGCGGGGAACATTTGGGTTGGGCGAGGACGGCCACATCAACGCGGGAGCACTCCCTTGTTCCCGCCGTCTCTAGATTCCTGAGCCGGAATCCGTGCCAGGTGGCCATGTTCCTCACACCCAAGAATTTACAACATCATGTCCGTGTCCGGAAGGTTGCGGTGTCCGGGACGGGGTACCCCAAGCGGACCCGTACCCAGGTCTAAGAAGCTTACAAGTATTGGATATATCGCACAATAAACTCACGGGATCCATTCCTAAAAACTTTGGCAACCTAGATGGATACAAAGTGCAACTTCAGAATGTTTCCAATCCTCTGGGAGCCTTCTACAACTCTCCTATCAATCTGTTGCTAATCCCTAAAGGTCAAGACATGAGCATTTGGTACCAGTACATTCTATTGGAAACAACTTATATGAATATGTCTTCAAATGCATTGGAAGGAGAAATTCCAACAAGAATCACCAACCTTGTTGGAATGAGGTATCTTCATTTCTTCGACGTTCCAGTGCAGTTGTGCCGTGAACCGGGCCACTGCACCTAGCGGCCACTATTGATGACCTCATGGCTCCCGGAAATCCTTCGAGCTGGGACCGTGTCCCGACGTCATCATGTCTCGATGACTACAACAGATCAATTCTCCTTTCATATGACTCTTTGCGGCCATCTCCGATCGAAAGCATGTGCAAAAGCATTCGCGAAAGCAAGCAAAGTGTTCATTTCCAATGGAATTTGCCACAACGGACACTGATAAGTCTATGAGCGTAATACTATTCTGTTGCATGTGAATGTCTATTAATTTTTTTATTGTATTTTAGATCCGAATGTTGGTTATTTGTCGGTAAATAATAGATAAGAGACACCTTTTGTTTTAAAATAGTAAAAAATAACAGATCTCAAGAGAGTCATTTCAACTGCGTGCTGCATTTTGATTATTTGTCTATATAGCAGGAATTATGACTATGGTTTTAGGCTTTGCGTTGGACTGTCAGTTTTATCAAACCAGAAGTTTGGGGCCCAAGGCCGTGGGAACTTGGGTGTTACTATACGCGGAGGTCAAGAGAAGCTTGAGTACTCATGTGATTGGAAAAGAGCTCCAAGCAAGGTGGAGAGCCCTCGCAGGATTGAAGTTACAAATGAGCACATGCCGATTTCTACTTTATATACCTAGGTCCCGGTTTTAAAAGAATGTGAAAAAGCCTAGATTTTCATTTTTAGTATTTTTAATATTTAGAGACAAAGGTATATTCGTATGGCAAATTTCAATTAAATTTAAAAAATGAGTTATTTTGGTGAAATTTTGAAGTTATTAGAAAATTTTTATGTGGTTTAAATGGAATATAATATCAATTATAAAACACATTGTGGAATCCGATATTTTAGGTGTAAGTACAAATTATATGGAAGAAATCCATGGTTAATGCACCCTACACAATCTGTACAAACCGTTCAAGCTGATAGACCCCTGATATACCTTAAAATCACCAAATGGAAAATCTATACTCAAAATCTTCCAAGATCATGAACAGCTATCCCAAATTCCTCCTGGCTCAACCAAAACCGCTCCAGTCGCAAGCAGACATCTCCAACCTCCACCGAACCATCTCAAACTTGAAAAATCGCCAAATCCTCCAAACTGCGCAAAATCCGACCTCCAAAAATCCTTCACGTGCCTTCTTAATCAGCAAACCTTTACCGCAACCTATCTCCAATGAACAAACTCTGACCTCAACACATTCACTAGGGCGAACGACATCCAATCTCCACCACCTGCCGCAGACATTTTCACCAACCTCCAAAAAGACACAACCACCGCAACAAAATACACCCTTCCCAATTAAACCCCAAACTTGCTTAATTTTCTCCTCCTACCTCTGTCCCGGCCCCCCTTCCACAAATTCCGGCGTCGGAGGAAAAACAAACAGGGAATCCAAAGGAGATGCAAGGGACAACAGTGGCAGCCCATATGTCATCACCGCGGAGGCCCGCGGTACCACACATGCCCCGTCCATGGCCTCTCTTCACACCAAATTCAACATCCCTGAACTTACCAATTCACGCACCTTCAAAGACATCAATACTATCGCTATACACCATGCCGCCTCTATCCTGCTCCACAAACGTCAACTGGAAAACAACCAACCCATCCCCACCGAATAGTTTGCTTTTTATGTTTGCTTTCTAGTTTTAGTTCTTAGACCTTTTTAGTTTTTTACAAGTTACTAATCCGTTACTGTAGTGTCTATTCTTGAAAGGGGTGAGTAGTTTGGTATTAGTGGCCCTTTGTCTGGTGGGCATTGGTTCATTAACCATACGAACAGACACTGTATTCAAGCCGACCCTATTTTGGGTCCGGAGTTTTTATCTATCTATCTATCTATCTATCTATCTATCTATCTATCTATCTATCTATCTATCTATCTATCTATCTATCTATCTATCTATCTATCTATCTATCTATCTATCTATCTATCTATCTATCTATCTATCTATCTATCTATCTATCTATCTATCTATCTATCTATCTATCTATCTATCTATCTATCTATCTATCTATCTATCTATCTATCTATCTATCTATCTATCTATCTATCTATCTATCTATCTATCTATCTATCTATCTATCTATCTATCTATCTATCTATCTATCTATCTATCTATCTATCTATCTATCTATCTATCTATCTATCTATCTATCTATCTATCTATCTATCTATCTATCTATCTATCTACAAAAACCTACAAAAACCATCCGTTCCAAGTGAGTGGAAATTTGATATGGAACAATATTTCAGCAAAGCGGATTGTCATGAACGGCTTTTTAATCACATGGTGAAATATTTGAAAGGAGTACACAATGTGGAAATTCAAAAAGATCCACCGTATCCTTGTGGAGTTGGTTGCTGTAAACTACTAGTTGTGCACAAAAGCAAAACGGGGCTGAAGTTAGAAGCTGAATTGGGTGATCAAACGTTGAAGATAACGGGCAATTTGGATGCAGTCTTTGTTCCTCCAAGATGTGGTCTCATGCAGTATAATGAGTATTTGCTTGGGGGTGTAGAAGTGAAGCATTCTGCAGCACACAAAGAACTATTTAAGCGCGGTGCTCTTGCAGATGATATTGCAGAGTGGTCGATCTGGTGTTCCAGGGCAGGCTTTGATGGCAGTGTACGCTCACTCTGATTTCCCAACAGGCATCTTTTTGCTCACTTCCTACGATGAGAACACTGTGATGGAGTTGAAGGACGGGGAGATATTGTGTTGGGCAGAGGTGAATTTTGCGCAGGCTATGGACAAGATTGCAGCATTCCTGAAGGGTGAATCTGTACGGGAATTATTGGATAATTTTGAGAAACCAGTCGGAAGTCGGGAGGGACCGCATATTAGCGAGAGAAAGAGATCTGTTCGGAAGAAACTGAAAGTTGAAGGGCTTGGAAATGAGGAATTCTTGGAGCAGGTGAATGTTATTCGCAGTGGTGCTGGAAATAAGCAGGAGATGGTATCAGATCTATTTCAGCTCATGGAATCCTGGAGGTATCGCACGACTGAAGCTTGCGGAAGTGCAGGCCCACTTAGCTATTTCTCATGACTTCGAACAAAATGGGCTCTCAAATCAGATGGCTCTTTCCTGTTTCACGGATTGTTTCCAGTTTCTGTACGTTTTGAAACGACAAATGGACCGGATTACACAGGTATGGTAACGAGGTACGATTCGGTATGGTAACTGAGGGTTTGAACCCTCAGTAAGAGCATCCCCAGTGAGCTGTAAACCTGTAAGCCTGTAATTATGAGAACGTCGTTCTCCCAAACCTGAGTGCCTTTCCGAAGCAAAACATTCCAAAACCGTTTACAGATTTACAGGTTTGCCCCAAAAAACCTTCCAAAATGAGGTTTCGACCTGTAAATTACAGACTTACAAGCTCGTTTACAGGCTTGGCCTGAACCGCAATTCACATCTTTCCGATTACAGGTTTACGGTTCAGGCCTCACTGGGGATGCTCTAAGATCAATCAGCAATTGTAAACCCACTTCAGTATACACAACATATCTCCATGTACTGGTAGTGTACCTAATATCAGTGTTTAGGGTTCGTTCTCTAATTCAATGCTACTGTAGTATATACTTCCGATAACCATGTTGGTAAACTCACAAAAATTAGAGACGAGAGGCAATCTCGTGGATTATGGCATAGCCTACGCACAAGCAAAGAAGATGTGCAATCCTGACTGCTGCTTCATGCAATATGCTAAAGATGTTCCCGCAGATTACCTTCTAAGCTGTAGCAGCTAGGCCCACTTTCATCTCCACCTTCGAGCTCCAACTTAACCTGAAATCCATCACAATCTAGACAAAAGAATCTCACTCAATAGACTCCTACCACCATGTTCTACCACTTCTAGGGTTAAAACTTAACACAACAAACCCTGCTTAGTCACCCATACAGCGTGATAAACCTGAAAATCACACCCGCCCACAACACACATGCAACTTCAAAGTTCTGATTCAAGCTCAAGAGCAAACACTGCGTGAAACATCCACTCCAGAAACCACTGAATTGAACAACTAATCGCAACACAGACATAATCCACATGGCAAGATTTTCTTACGAGATTGTTGCAGGATAGGCCGCGCCATCAAATCACCATACAAAATCCATCACCTCAAAACAAATATCCGGAAGCCATGCATACACAAAACCGTCGATAACCCAACACAACCATAATCTACTGCAAACTCACACTTGAGTTTCTGGAATCTACAAAAACCATAGAAAGTGCCGCTGCTGCGAAACTGTGTCGATTACCCAAAGTGGGTGTTGGCGACAGGAGCAGAAGAGAGTGAAACTCGGACTTGGTAGCCGAAAGTATTAGCCTGAGCAATGATTGGTGATATGATAGTATGATGCTCACGAGTGCACTGTTGATCGGTCAAGACGCAAGACACAGCTTGAGAAGAAGGGAGCGGCAGGCACGTCGTCACGACGTTATGACTGCACGGGCTCGCGAAGGATGTCCTTGTGTTTGACCAAGAGCGCGCCGTGCTCTTGCTCGCTCTCGCTTCCTCTCGTTTCTTCCGTCTGTGCTCCAATCTCCATCGCTCACTTCTCTTTGCCACACTGTAAGCTACTACAGTACCCGGACTCCAGTGTCGAGTATTGTGTCATTTTGTAGAAGTCTCTGTCAACCTGAATCTCTCCCTCCGCCCATCTGGGGCTTCTACAGTGACCGCTCGAGCTCACTCTCGAGCTGTCACCCCTTGAGTCTCTCGTGGTCTCCTTCCATCACCATCTCTACGCTTTTTGTGAGTATTATCCCAGCCGGATCTCCAAGCTGGCTTATTTGTGTTCAATGTTTAGATTTGGTCCTCGTTTCACATTCCCACTCCTTACTTCTCTTCAGATTGTTTCATTAGCTAGTTTGAGGTTTAGTTTGGGGTGGGCATGCTGTAATTGTGTCCAGGTTCTACTCCAGCTGTGATTTTATCTTGTTCACTAGATTTAGGTAGCGCCGTGACTCCACTAGCTGGTGCTCGGCTTGATGTGTTGATGCGGGAAGAGATCGGTGTGGTGTGGGTTTAGAGCTTGTGGATAGATCATAGATCCCGGAGGAAGGGTCTTTGAGTGTGGCTGGACTGACCAATTTTTGCTTAATGTGTGACGGACTTCAGGGACTGGAGCAATGATCGAGGTCAAGGAAATGTTGAGGTCGAATTGGAAGAAATGAATTCTTTTCGTGTCTGGCATGTAGCTCTAAGATTCTCGTTGTAGTACAACCGAGGCTGGGAGAGTGAGAACTGGGCAGGATGCGGCGGATTCCACACTCAGCTCAAGTGGTGAATGCCTCGGAGGCGTTGTTTCTTCCTGGTGGCAAAAATCTAACTCCCTTTGCACATCACAGCCTTTGTGGGACACAGGGGCTGATAGCCAAAACGCTCCTGCTGCTGGTGCGGTGAACTAGCAGGAATCTAGTGAGATCATCCACCTGAAGATCTCACCGAGTCGAATCCAACACCGGGTGTGAGCAACGAGCGCCCACCATGAGGTTGTGTGGGCGAGCGTGGTGGAGCGATGAAGCCACTCGGACCTTGTTGATGGTGAACCTGGCGGGGATCATGGAGCGGGCAGACGAAGCCCTGCTGCCTGGAGTGTACCGGGAGATAGGGTTAGCATTGCACGCCTCCCCAGCCAAGCTAGGGTCTCTCACGTTCGTGAGATCTCTAGTGCAAGCCATCTGTGCGCCATTGGCGGCCTACGCCGCCGTCAACCACAACAGGGCGCACGTGATCGCGTGGGGCGCGGTTCTGTGGGCGGTCGCCACTTTCTTCGTCGGCATTTCTTCAACATTCACACAGGTTAGCATAATTTTTTTACATCATCCCACGATTTCGTAGCTTGGTTGTGCTTGGTTGTGCTCAATACCCCACAGCTTTCTTAGATTTCAAAATAGTACACGAGCAAATTTTTTCTGATTGGAATCCAAGAGGGCCGTGCACCTTATCTTCGAAGGGAGTCATCCTCGTGTACTTACTACTCTCCCTCCTGCAACGTAAACGTTTCTTGAGATTAGATTACCTTGAGGTACAGCAGATTTAGGGTTGATGATTGGCACATACCTCCATGAATCATGATCAACGTAACAGCCGCTTTAGTACCTTGCACAGTACCATGATAGTGCCTCATATCTATCCCTTCACAGCAGCTTAATTGTGGCGATGAGGTACACAAGTCTTCTCGAGTGGGGTATACTCGTACAGCTGCCATTATTTCACCTGTCTTAGACTGTGCTGAGTTTCTTTGGCATATGAGTTGAGGTTTATCTTGGATATGTTGATGGGTCCTTGATGTTGGAGGTTTTGTTTTGGGTTAAGAGCAGGAGTGATATGTATGGATGTATTCAATGGGTTTATGCATATGAAATTTTCAGGTAGCGATTTCCCGGGCGCTGAACGGGATTGGATTGGCTCTGGTGGTGCCTGCAATCCAGTCTCTAGTGGCAGACTCAACGGAGGAGCACGAGCGAGGTGTGGCGTTCGGATGGCTGGGGTTGACGGGCAACATTGGGTCGATCTTAGGAGGGTTTTTGTCTGTGATTCTAGCTGAAGGGACATTTTTTGGGTACCCCGGATGGCGGATGTCTTTCCACCTGGTGGCAGTGATAAGCATTGTCGTGGGGGTGTTGGTTCACAATTTCGCAGTTGATCCAAGGTTCTCCGGAGGGCGATCTCCACCACCGTAAGTCGCAACGTTTATCATGTTTGTTTTTGACTTACCAACAGGTTTTCTTGTTCTCCTTGTGAGTTCCTCTTCATACTCCGTCTCACAACTGGTTATCGTCACTGCATTCTCTAGATCGAAAGGAGGATGGCAAGGGCTTTGGGATGGTCTGAAAGCCATGCTGGTGGAGGCAAAGCACGTGTGTCAGATTCGCACGTTTCAGATCTTTGTAGCGCAAGGAGTGGCGGGCAATTTTCCTTGGGCGGCACTGGCGTTTGCATCCATGTGGTTAGAGCTGATCGGGTTTTCACACAAGACCACTGCGGTGTTGCTCGGTGTCTTCTCGGTTGCCACCTCCCTTGGGGGCTTATTCGGCGGGAAACTGGGTGATGTCATGTCCCTACGCATGCCCAACGCAGGCCGAATCATGCTCTCGCAGATCAGTTCGGCATCTGCCATACCCCTGGCGGGCATTCTTCTTCTTGTTGTGCCCATCGATCCATCCACACCTGTGTTGCACGGAGTTATGTTCTTTATTTATGGCTTCATGATCTCTTGGAACGCTGCCGCGACAAACAAGTAATCATCGATCACTTTTTCTTTTGGTCTACTTCATGTGGTGGGAAATATAGTTTGATATCTACCATCGTCATTCTCTGCTTGTCCTGGTTGTAGAGTAGTTTGTTTATTTGGTATTTGCCCCTCCTACAAGGATTTTTCAGGCTGACTGGTTTGTTTGTTTGGGTATGAACAGCCCTATTTTTGCAGAAATTGTCCCTGCACAGGCTCGAACAACCATATATGCACTGGACCGTTCCTTTGAATCTATGCTGTCGTCATTTGCTCCACCTGTGGTGGGCATTCTTGCAGAGAAGTACTACGGCTATATTCCACCCAAACCGGGAACGGACCATAATGCGGAGCTCCTGATTGACAAAGAGAATGCGCTGTCACTCTCCAAGGCCCTGTACACTGCCACAGTCGTTCCCTTCACCCTCTGCTGCATCATCTACACTTTCTTGTACTGGACCTACCCTCGAGACCGTGACCGCGCTCGTGCTTTAGCCCTTGCAGATGGCCAACTCGGCACGAACTATGAATTTGAGAAGTTTAGCCTGGAAGAAGAGAATGAACTCGAGATTATTGACGTGTATGGTGAGCATGCGGACGAAGATGACGACGACGACGACGATGAAGACCACAACAACAATGTTCGCACCTCGGAAACGGAATGGATGTTCCCGAAAACGAAATCAACTGAGTTAGTTTAGTTTAGTGCTGGCTTCAGTATGTAATCCATTTTTCTAGCCTGTTCTCATCCTTTACATTAATTATTTTCACGGATAAGAAAGCCGGTGTGATTTCTGGTAAATTCGCAGCAGGCTATTGAGTGCAACGATGAGCTGGGTAACTAGTTTCGAGATGTATTCGCTGTCGATAGTATTCTCCTGTGCCTATCTGTCCAATCGGTACTGTACTACTGGGAATAGAATGGCTGTTCATTACACCTTTACTGGATGGAAACAATATGGTATGTGGTGGAAGGTTCATGAATGATAGGAAGTGGGAGTTACTTGACTATTTTTATGAATGTGGTGATGATAGGCTCCATGAAGTGGGTCATATAATGGGTCATGAACTGGAGTGGTAGTGATGGAAGGGAAGGTGGATTTTTATCACAGAATGGTAGGGTGCTGTTGCGTTAGGACATCTGCAGGAGGTGCAGAAGAAGAAGTTGCAAGTATCTGAAGTTGGACCAGGGCACGACACATGCCTACTCATGGTCCGACTTTCCATACTGCCTTCGGTACACCTCCTTTAATTTCTCCACCTCATAGACCATTTCAACTTCCTGCTTTTTTTTCTTGATGATGCTCCAGTTTAGTGCATCACCATCTGCACAGCTGCGTACGTGCTCACAATTAGTTACTATGCAAGAGAAGGTAGAGCAGGAACTCTGCCATTGAATCAATCAAGGATATCCCAATTGAAAGGTGTGAAGGTCTAGACACTCGGTCATCCATCAAGCAACAATTAGAGAACACATATCGTACTTAGGTTAGATATTTCCGATACATGTAGAAGTACTGCTCAGATCACAGATGTGTCCGAAGTCAGAATCATTGCTCGTATGGTTTGTCAGATCATGTGAGTGTGCATTCTGTGATAATCTCATCTGTTCCGTGCCAAAAAGTGTAAAAGATGACTCAGGTTTCCTCCATGCAGGCCTCAGCTTATTCTGCAGCTGGGTAACAACGTAACAACTGGAGAATTGAAGTAGCACGTACGAGAAGAGCATTCCGAGGTAGGGATCGGCACCTCAAGGTGCATCACCGTGGAATTTGTTTCCATCATTCTCGTAACCACTTCCAAGGTCTAGTTGTGTATTTCCAGGGTGTCCACAATCTTTCTGCGAAAGGCATTGCTGTGTAATTTGACACTCGTTAGCTTGCTGTCCATTCTGGTCGGGAATGAGAGAGCTCAGAATCTTTCGCACCACAGAATGCTCGGGGCCCCAGTGATAGTACACTCAGGCCTCGATTCAGCCGAAGGGCTTTGCTCTACAACTTCTGCACAATTTTCGTCACTGCAAGTTGGAACATATAACTCCACCAGTTCAAATTGCATTGTGTGTTCGATCCTATATGGAGATGCCATCTTAATTGAAAACAAGAATTCCCGCACTGACAACCCTAAGCTAGCATAATCCATCTGTGATTACGAGGGAACGAGCTTTGCGAGACGAAATATGTTTCACATCGTAATTCAAATTTGGGGTCCCTTCGTTCACCTCAAGAGAATAATGCAATACCTTGTAAGAATACCCTATTAACCATAAGCTCCTGTTGTCATGAGTCTGAGCAAAGCTCATTTCTCGGGATCCATAGAAGGTGAGATTACACCAGAGGTTGTCCAATTGTGTTGAAACACTTTCAAGTGTAAAACCAGTCATTCAGATATTGCTGCAGAAGTGATGAAGCAATGCTCACATCTGACCTATTATTGATAGCTCTCAATTGTCAAATAATTTTCTCTGATGCTCCTACAAATCATGTATCCTAACCCCCTCTCCTCAACCAATACTGCTGAATGACAACCCATTCAGAACACTCTCCCTGTCCTATAATCTGCCCGACCAGCCCTATGTTCCAATGCGCATAATTACTAAGACACTGAAACACTAAAGGGAATAATTACGTGGCTCTAGGGCTTCTCTAACATAACTGTAACGTCCACCATAACAGCAAATGCTACTCCTTCGATCCTAACAAAGAAAAAAGAAAAGGAAAGAGAGAAGCATTTTTCTCTTATTCACAGAGTGTAATACCAAATAATAATCATGTGTAATGACCTACATCAGGACAACCCCTCACCAACATCAAAACCATTAAATCCACCACCATCTTCGACCATGAGCTGTGGATTAAGTGGAAGACAGAGTCAAGCTTCCCTGATCTCAAAGCTTCTTCATCTGGCTGCCAAGGAGATGCCGAGGAGGTGGCTCCGAAAGAGCAATGAGCTCCAGAAATGCTGCAACATTACAACATTGATGGAACTGGCGATGCTTCCAGAAGCAAGGTTTCCAGATGTTGGCGATGAAGAGATAAACCTCAATCGATGGCGGAATGAGATCGCCTGGGCAACTGGTCTCGGCCACTGAACCGCTGCTGCGCCCACCGGGCGCTCGGCAAGAGGAGTAGGTAAAACACTGTGAAGAGGAACGGAGTGGAGATGAGCCAGCCGAGCAAGGCGTGGCCGATGGCGGACACCAAATCCCCGGAGGCTTTTCCTGTGAGGGCCTGCCAGAGGGCATCCTTGGAGAGCGCGAAGGCGCTGGCGCCCATGATTCCCTCACCCATCCGGAGGAACGGGACCATCAAGCTCATCTGCAACGGAGTGGCGAGGAAATTGGCCAGCATCATCGTCGGGCCGTTGCATCTCGTGCCCAGGATTGCCACTGCGATGCCGCAGAAGACGACGGTGACGCCGCAGATTGGGAACACGCCCAGGGTTATGCCGAGAGCCGCTGACAACGCCAGCTGCTTCGGTTCTACTCCCCTGTGCAATCACCACCAACACACTCAAATGCTGGACGCGTCAAAAAGACGAACACTACCGATTTCAACGAACAGATCATTCAAGATGGTAGCGGAAATGGTACCTCCGAAGAATTACAATGATAGGTTTGTAAATCCTGGCCCTAGCCCATCGCACAACGCGGTAACCCCGCCACCCCCCTCGCTCCCTCTCCATCGCGGAAGAATGGCCACACTCAACCCTCCGTCATCAGATCTCCCCGCCACTCTCCCTCGCCCTCCTCCTGCCAATCCCCCAACCACCAGAACTCCCTCTTAATACAAAACCACCAGATCAACCCCTCACATCACTCCCACTCTTCACAAAAACCATCACCACTGAACAAACACCATCTAACAAACGATCGAAACTCCTCATAACTCATCACAAGCAGAATCCCTAAACCCAACCCCATCCAAACCAGAAAAAAAAAACTATCACAAAAGCAGAACCCAAACCACTCCCATCTCACCAGATCAAAACTCCTCATCCACTCACCACACAAGCCCCCAAAAAACCGAATTCCCGCATGCAGAAAACATAGAACACCGTTCCTTCCACGGCAAAAAACAACACTTCACTACAATGTAGACAATCACAGACTCCAGAGCAATAATTCTCACCCTCTATATAAAGGATTCTTTGTATGGGTCAGAGCATTCTGATGGCAACACTCCATCACTCCATCATTGACGACGCTCCCCGTCTTCTGTCCAACACTTTTGGAGCCACAACTACATGCCCCACCATGTGGCAAACACTTGTTGGGCCAAAACCATCTGAAAAAGTCCTCCAAACCCACTCCTAACCCTGCTTCATCGCCGGATGAACCTCGATGCTAACTTCTTCCCATCATCGCCATCGCCACTGTACCTCTGTCACGACAACTTCGCCAACCCAGCTGCAGTGTCGGATGCTTCAACTTGCAACGATCTGAACCCAAACCAAAATTTCTCTCTCCATGAAGCTCTTCAGATGGCGGATTAGCGTCGCCGTTGTTAATGGGTTTGATCAGGGATTTTCCTGCAGCTTTCTCTGGCGATAATCTGCACCTGCCAGTCAATCCACGCACCCTTTCAACGATGCCAGCCGTGGTGATTGCTCGGTTACCGACTCGGGGATTCCGCAACAAAGGCGGCTTTGTGGGTTCAGTCGGACGACGTCCTCCGGTCGGTAGATTTTTCTATTCAAAGGGGTAAGCTTGGTGGTGGACGACCGAAGGACGGGCGGGTGTAGTTCGCGACTGATGGTCGCGGCAGGGGTGGTTTTCTCCGACCGGAGGGTGGGAGTAGCGGATTTGGGGAGATTGGTGGCCGACCGGCGGTAGGGGACTGGATTTCCGGGAGTGTTTATTGTGGAGGCGAGTGATTCGGAGGGGCAGTGTCCGAGGGAGCAATTTTGAGCTCGGGAGGTTTATTGATGGTGTTGGAGGCACTCAGTCAAGTGACGAAGAAGGTGGAGGGTGAGTTAGTGAGGGAGAGTGGAGTGAGTTTTTAGTTTTTAGTTTATAGTTCGTTTTTTTTTTTGGTGCCGTTGCTGGCGCGTCCAGCATCGTGCAGGGAGATGGGGTGGAGCGATGTGGAGGATGTGGACGCGTCCAAGGGCGTCTTTGCAGTGTGCGGACAGCTCTGGTCAGGTAAATAAGTTTCGTTACTTGTGTTTAGTTGGAGCAGGTTTTTGAGTGAGAATTTTTTTCTGCATTAGTTTAGTTTTGGTGTTTGGTTTCGATTGGAGGGGAGAGTGGGGAGTGTGTTTGTGTTGTGTTTCTGCATGTCGAGTCTGTGTTTCACCCTGCCAGGTGGTGTGTGGATGCTGCTAGTATCAGAGAGTTGTAAGTTGGTGTTGGACTGGTAGCTAGAAGGAGAATGTGCAGGATCACGAGTTGGGTTTTGTTTTTGGGGCTCCTTGTCAGAATTTTTGTTTTCCTAGACGAGAGTTGGGAAGGGTTGTTTTAGCGGTGGACTGAGTGTTTACGGGCGTTGAAGGTGCACGATGACATTATTTGTGCATTAGTGTTCACGTGAAGTCAGTCTTTCGGGATCAAAGGCTTGGACTCGAAGCCTGAACTGCGTGTTGTGGTTGCGTTTACAACGCTTAGGAAGTAGCAATAAGCTCGTTTGGACCGCAAGAGCACTTGTAGTGAGAATTTTTGTCAGTTCAGCATGTTTACCTGTTTACTTGGAATTCACGAAGGCCCACATATCTTCGAAGCTTACCGCAATCGCTAGCTTAGTCTCTACAGGATTTTCTTTTTTAATTAAAGGAAGAAGCTCGTCTAGGATGTGAGCTTTTGTGCTGTTGGCCATGCTCTATCACCCCTCCTTAGCATAGCTATAGAATCTACTTTATCTGATTCAAGAGGAGATCAAGAATTTAGAGTCTCCCATTTTCGATATTGTCCTACGACACTGAAAATAGTTTACCAGGTAGCTATTGCAATTGCAAGCTCGTAGACGTGTGAAGTAATGCCTACTTGTCGATCATATAGCTGTGGCAAGAAAGCTATCTTCCTTGAGTATTCAGCACCTCCTGAATACCACCCTCCCCTCTCTTTCAATGTAGATAGGTATCATTTTACTAGATTCTAGATTCTCCTTGGATGGTGTTTTAGTATATTCTCTTAAACCTGATAGTGGGTTAATATGCCCGAACCAGATATGTTAATTGGGCTTTTGGTGTGGAATAGTGAGACATCTTGCCGTGCTCGTTAGGTCCTACACTACCGTTTCCCGGTTCTTGTATGACCCTTTTCAGAGATCCGTTTGTGGACATATGGACGATGTGTTTAATAACGCTGCATATGTCAAAAATTCATCCTGACCAGAGTTTTATGAATGTCTGTACAGTGGGTCCCCGCTACCATCTGCAAGCGCATGTTGGTTCAGGATCATATGGTGATGTATGTCGTGCAGTGGATCTAGAATTCCAGCAAGTTGTTGCACTCAAGGTAAGATTCTAATTTCTCTGTCTACTGATTTCTTCGACTGTATGGGCGTGGAATTAAGATAACCGAGTGAGGCATGAAATTATGTGATGAGCATACCAAAGGAAATCTTTCTTGCTACGAGTCTAGCGAGCCTCATGCTTGGATTGAATGTGCGTTCTCAAATCATCGTTCACGTGTAAGCTGACCTCACTTGTCCTGCCATGTACAACAGAGGGTGCCAGATGTGTTCTTTTGCCAAATGCTTGCCAAACGTGTGCTCCGGGAAGTGTGCATTATGCGGCGTCTCATCCATCCTTATATCATTTCTTGTAAGCCCTTCTGCTGGGAAGAATATACTCTAGTGGACCGTTTTCGGTGCTTTTACTAATGATATTCAAGTATGAAGTTCATGTCTACATTATTGTGTTGACGTTCACGTGATATTTGACGTTGTAGTGACGGACGTCTTCACATCGAAGAATCTGGAAAAACCCGACTCGACGGACTTGTACATCGCTACTGAATTTGCAGAACGGTATGGTTTGGTCTCTTCCTTGGAGTTCCTTAGGTTGTTGGACGTGCTTCATGTGCATAAATTGTGCTAAACTAGAATGTACGATGACCTCAAATCGTCCCTTTTTAAGTTAAAATAAACCATCGACCATCTAATTACGTGCTAAGTATATGCAAATGTGTGGGTTGTGATATTTTCAGTGGGGATATTTATCACCAGTCAGAACCGATGTCAGCAGAAGCTGTTCGGACTCTCATCTGGCAGTTACTCGTATCCGTCAACTATATGCATTCCTGCCATGTTTGGCACAGGCAAGTGATGGTGTTAACCTGCTAAAAATTTCGGTCTAAAATGTAGACAATGTTATTTTCTGAAATTATGTTCATCATAGATATATCTTGGTGTTTGATCGGGTGTACTTCCCATTTATGAGACGTGGGCATTTTTTCCTTTGACAGAGATATCAAGTCTGAAAATGTTCTCCTCATGGGAAACTTGCAAGCCAAGCTGTGTGATTTTGGACTTTCGCGATCAGCTCTTGAGGTGCGTGGAATCAGCGAGCTTCGCTTAGGACACATGAGACATTTCAGTTTGATTCACCTCTTGAGGAAGCTGTTGGATTTGAAAAGTATGTTCTTATTTTGTAGTGCTCCAATAGTTTGAAAATTTGTTATCGACGAGATGATATATATGTGGTTTTTTTATTCCATCCAGACCTCAAGTTATATGGATGCAAAACCGACTAATGGGCGTAAGAAGAGGCCGGTGCTTACTAGACAATACACGAAGACAGTGAGTTTCATGACTTGTTACACACTCACAATTTAGCTTAATTATTCTTGTGGGGCGGATGCATTATGTGTTAACATTTCTCGTTTGACATTCTGCTATCGCCCTTCTGACATGCAGCTGATTTTTAGACATTTTGATTCCCTAAAACTGATTCAACTGACGTTTAAATCTGCATCATACTAACTCACTGAATTACCACAGGCTCTTTAACAAATACGAACTGGATTACAATCCATTTGGACAGCTTTTGAATCCAGGTTACATTTGTGGATTGGTGAAATATTAGGAAGCCATTTGACATAAATACTTAATCCGTGTTTACACAAACTTACAAACTACCGTATTATGACACTTTGTGCAGGTTGTTACGCCAAGTCACCGTGCACCTGAGGTAGTCATGTCGCAAGGGCAGTACACATCTGCCATTGATGTGTAAGTTCGAACCGGGTACTTGGGTGGGTCCGATGAACATTCGAAGTCATCTTGTATTTAAACTGGAAAATTTGCTCATGTTGTGCTTACATAAATTTTCGACATGTTCGAATACCAGGTGATAGGAGATGGTATTTAGTTTTCGTTACATGTATACTTCTTTTGTTACACTCAATATGGACAGTCACCACGTTTTTGTTCTTCCCACAGATCTTTGCACTTTTAAAAAGATTTAGTGGCGTCGTTGTATATTGAAATCATACTGGTCAAAGTTTCTGTTTCCAAATGTGTATACGTACCACTCACAAATGTGTTTTCGGTGCTTTTCTGATTGGTTTGCCGCAGGTGGTCAGTTGGTTGCATCTTTTGGGTAAGTTCGTCGAATCTAATTGAGTATTATCACTTTCTACGCCTTTTCTATAATGATTTTCTGTACCACCTCACCTTCCAGTTCGCCAATGTTCAGATGGTCTATCCACCTACTGAAATACTTTAGGTGTTCTCTTGTGATTCAGGAGCTGCTTATGCGGGAAAGTCATCCTCACCTCCGTGGTCCTTTCACCAAGCCCCTCTTTGGTGTGCGGTATGGTTCTGGCCCTATTCTCTTTAGTAGATTATCTTAGGTAATATCCTGTCTTTCTATAGGACAAACAGCGAAGTGAAGCCCAGGAATTACTTTGATTTGATCCTTCAAACCACTGAAGAAATAAAATACCTGGATTGTGCGGCCTTTTCATTTCATTCTACTTAGCTCTACCTATTGACCTCTGCCTCCAGTGGAGAGCCAACCACGCCCTTAAGAGGTGAATCATATAACAGCGATATTTCGTCCGAGCTGCACGAGCAGGTACTGAAAATTTTCCTGTTATTTTTCATTTGCTTTATTCTGGTTAAGTAGATTTTTCTTGATTTTGCCGAGGTAATTGATTTAGTAGCTCGCTTATAGCTCCGGTTTAAAAGCCATAGCATTAGTCAAACTCTTCTCGTACTAATTTGTGTTAATAGAGCTTGACTTATTCGGTGCTTACAACCGATGTTACAGTTGGATGTGATTTTCGATGTAATTGGCACACCTTGCTGGAAAGATATCGAGAGCGTCCCTGGCGAACATTGGCGGGCATACCTGAAGAAAGTCCCAGGAAGGGTGAGGCCTGAGAATCCAATCTGCCTTAATTTTTTTGGAGTAGATTTTTCTGTATTTTAGGGCATCATCTTCGAAATGCTTTTTTTCCAGTTGAGTTTTTGACCACGCATTGGTTACAATTGCCAGGGCTTTGTAGAGTCTTTGTTTAGGTGAGATAAAGATCAGATTCTTAAATTTTTCTAGATGTAAGTCAGCACTTCCGGGTGTTGGGCGTTATTGTGATTTTCATGGGTGACCACTTCTAGTACTGTCTTTCAGCCAGTTTTGTTCGTTCCATGTTGTAATCTGTTGGACAGAGTAACTAACCTTGTAAGTGCCCATACTATTAGGCAGGAAACATCGTGAAACGACTTTCGGGCTTAGTTGATGACAATGCACTAGACCTTCTGCAACGGATGTTGGCATTCGCCCCTCAACGACGCTGCACTGCAGATGAGGCGCTCAACCACACTTATGTGAGTAGTCTTACTTTTGTACCATAATCTCCTCCATAGTGCCCCAGGAGGCCATTTGTTGTATCCTATTTTCTCAAGAACCCTGTCATAAAGAGTTAGATCAAAAACTCCTCTGGATGGTATGCTGCTATGATCTTACAGAGTGAACTCTTTAGCCCAACTTTGCAAGACTCAATCATGTGGTCTGTTGCAGTTCAAGGGTATGAACAAAGCTCTAGATGTGTGGCCGATCCCTGCCGTGGGAAGGTCACCTGCTTCCCTACCTGACCATCCAGTCTGGAAGATTACCGAGCCTGCCGTTGCCCTCGGCCTACTTGAGGTAATTCTCTTTCTTATCTGCTGAATATCCGTTCAAGTAGCGTACATATACTCGTTGGCAGGAACAATAAAGTTGTTTTGTTTCCTCTGCAGAGGGAGCTCGAAATATCAGCAAACCATGAAGATGGGGGCAAAATGAAGCTAGAGCAATTGCTTCAATGTGAAGTGGAGCAGCAGCAAATGCATACTAATATACGACGCGCTACTCTTCGCACTCTTGCCACCAAAGGGATATTTGATCGCACAGTTGTCCCAACCCTGAAGGTAGCAACATCTTGTTCATGTATGTCCTAAATAAACTAAGCACATAGTACTTAAAAAACTCCCAGGAATCAAATTCAAAAGAAGACATCATCATTGTTCAATATAAATAATCTTATCACATCCCAGGATATCAGATAAGACAGTATATATTAGTTCGCATTTTCTCACCTACACTAGTTGCTTAGACCACTGAGACTCATTCTTTTGACCTCAATTCAATCTACCAGTTGGCCACAACTGATGACTTTTATTTTGTTGTCCTGCTTCATTACTCACATGTTTTAAATTCATGTGTTTTGATTGTATGTCAGCAGCCACCACGTGAAATCCAACTGTTTCCATGCGCGACATCCCGTGCAACTGACAACTCCACTGAATCATTGAGCAACCAATCAGAGCCTTGGTCTGCGGAAGAACATCGGTTTCAAGCAAGTTACCAAACCGAGGACGAGCCAGCAAGAGGGTCGAATGATTCGGAGGTTTCCTACGAACTGGGTCGGCCAAATGGCGTTGCATCTGGTCTCGAAAGCAGACAATATAACGGTGCCTCTGTCCAAGAGGACGAGCCCCCTGCAAAGCGACCAAGGAAGATGATGATCAGGTTTAATGCAACTTCTACATGTCTAATCAACTAGTTTTTGGTGCTTGAAGTCAAAATAAAAATTTCAAAATCATTTCCACAACCAATATAATCTTATTTGCTCAGTGTAAATAGTATTTAGAGATGGAAGAGCTGGGTGGTCTCTCTACATTGGGTGTGTAAGAGTTGGGTGGTCTCCAAACTTAAGGAAAACTAGTTTTTGAAGATGGAATGAAGAGAAAACTAGTTTTCTTTACTTTTGAGGCCACCAAGTTATTACATACCAATCTCATATACAGAATATAGTGAGACCACCAAGATCTTTCATGCCTCCTAACTGTTTGAAGTAAAAAATAACGATACAAGAAAACCAAACTCAAGGTGACTTTAAAGGATAGCTCTAATGAAATCATTTTTCTAAGATTTGTTGCATGGACAGTTGGGATTTACTATTTCTTTGTTCGAAGTGCAGGCAAGGCTCCCTTTTAATTGAACTGAATCGACCTGATGTAGAACATAACTTGGAGGCAGAAGAGAGAATAGGTGGTGACACTAAACTGTCAGTTTCAGGATCAAGGGCTCGAAAAGGCAAAGGTTAGACCGTGAAGGGTATTCACGGACTCAAACATTTGTACAGAATAATGTAATGCCTTACCTTCATTGTTTCATTAAATGTTCTATCAATTTGCCTTAGAGAGTTCTCTTTCCTCCTTCCGTCCGCTTTGGATGCCATGCTTTGGCCGCGTTCATGAGCATGCCTTTGCTCGTTAAATAAAGCGAGTATTATTACTGACGTCTTGTTGTCGACATATTCTTTTTGGGTGTGATTTTCTGATGATCCAGACGAATTGCTTGAGATTGAGCAACCTCCACTGTTCATCTACGTTTACAGAATGATTCAGTTTAGGTTCTCAGGCGTCTCTAAGATTCTTGGAAGGTCAAACGCACAAGGAATACTGCAGAAGTGACCTTGTATTTAACTCTTGTATTTTAATAAGATCTGATATTCACCTGAAATGAGTGTCTTGTTGCAAATGCAACATGCTGGGTAAAAACACTTGGCACCGTCAAAACAAGCCAACCGGGGAAATTACAGAGCCTGCAGGATTACGAGCTGTGGAGCTCATCATGGAAGGACACAAGCTTTGCAATACTGAACGTATGCTCTCGCATGACTAAATTGGAGGCTTCGATCACAACAAAGATGACTTAGCTTTGTTGAGTTACGGGAGTGTGGTAGGCTAATAACATTTAACTTACATGAGCAAGCTTCTTAAACATGTTGGTCCCTCTGCCTCCATATCTCTCTCGCACGGGTCTTTGAGAGACGTTGGTGGAAAATTGGCTCAGGATGTCACTTCTTCATTGTACTTGAGAGTCCACAAATCCTTCCGGATGTCTTCAAAAGAAGGTCGGCATTGGGGGTCTGCAGCCCAGCACTGCTCAATAATTTTCTTCGAACCGTGTGGAAATTTATCTAAAGGAGGGAGCTGCCTTTCAGATAATTTCGTTCTCAGGTCTTTAGTTGAGATGTCAAGCTCAAAAGGAACTGAACCAGAGATGACATGATAAGCGGTCATTCCGAAGCTCCAAACATCCACAGACCATGTATAACTATGTCCAGAAGATCTCTCCAGTAACTCAGGGGCCATATATGGACGAAGTCCCCCCTTAAAGTCTTGAAAAACAGCTGAACTCAAAGGTTTGTCCACTACCATTGCAGCTCTACTGAAACTTGCCAGTTTGACATTGTAGTACACGTCCATGTCTTGCGCGTCGGATCGCGTCATGTACTTGGGGCGCACAAGGATACGTGATGGAGTCAAGCATCTGTGTACCACTCCGCAATTGTGCAAGTGAACCATTGCCTCCACAATCTGCAACAAGATATCGATTGCAACAGCGAGAGGGAATGGAGCTCCGGTGAAAAGCCGTGAGTTTCGTCTGATCAGATCCCATAGATCTCCTTGCATAAGCTCCATGACATACCCATACAAACAAACCCTGTAAACACGGTTAAGTGTATAGCCTATGAAGTGCACCACATTGGGATGCTGCACTCTCACTAAAATTTCAACTTCTCTCTGGAAATCTTCCAGGTCCCATCCATCATCGTACGCGCTGATAGCCACCACTTCTCCCAACCACTTGGACTTAGTAATCTGCTTGAAAGGTCCAAGTCCAATGACTACTTCGTTCTGGAATTTTAGCTCATCGATCCAGTAACAATCATCACGCGATTCAAAGTCAGTTGTAGCTGAAGTACTGTGCAATTTCTTCGTCAAATAATCTGCAAGTTCATAGTCTTCAATTGGTGGTTCGGGCGACCGAATGCAAGAGAAGATATTCCGTGATTGTTGTCCGTCACAAGGAATGCACCCTGGAAATGCCTGGACAATATGTGCAAGTAAAACCGTGCGGTCTGCATCCTGCCTATCAACATCGGCTTTTAGAAATTCTTCCTCCGCATCTTGTGGGTCTGTGATCCTTCGTAGAGTAAGCTTGCACCTCTCTTTACACCAATGAATCAATAAATCCCCTGAAACACTCTGCACATGTAGGCTTGTGTTAGACCGACGAGTCCTTGTACCAAACATATGATGGTGGATCACGAAGAGGTTCCAATACAGTTCCCAAAGGCAGAGTCCAAAGGTTGAGTAATTTCTTGTCTGAGGAAGTGGCGCAGATATTGTAAGGGCAGTTCTCTTCCATTCACTTTGACCACAACCCCGCAATAGTTGTTCTGCAGCCATCATGGAGCACACGAATCTGTCCAAACACCCTGAACACGATTGCAGCTTTTCAGATAGATACAAGTCCCACAAGATTGTACCCTGGAAAGCCTCGTTGTACATTGACTTTACTTTTCGTACTCCTTCCAAATATTGCCGGACAAGATGCTCACACTGGGTTTGACATATTTGAACATTCTTCAAATGCTCTTCCATTCTGCTGCAAAGAGCTTCAACCATGTCCAGTTTGCTGAAAACGTGCCTCTCAATAGTAGCTTCGAACTGCGCCTTCTTCTGGACCACACCAATGCAAGTTGAAGATGTTATACGTAAGTGGAAAGAGATCGATGCAAACTAACGGCCTTGAGGATATGCACAACAAACATCTCAATAAACTGTTTTAGTGCATACAGAAAAGAAAAAAAATTAAGATTTGACAACGAAATCTTCATCTGGAGTGTGAAAGAAAGGTAAAGAGCTCACCAATCGGTCTAGACAGAGAACCGGACGCCGTTCAAAAAGGTTATTATATACATTTCGATTGAAATGCCAAAGTTCCGCCCAAAACAGCATTGACTTCGTTGAACGCTCTTTGTCAGGTTCGATGCCCATCAATAATAATGTTCTGAACCTAGTAAGGGAATGAACAATTTCTTCAAAAGAAGGTCGTTCTTCTGGATTTTCAGCCCAGCATGTTTTTATAAGTTCAGCCAAGTAGGGAGGACATGCTGAAGGCAAAGTCGGTCTTAATCCACCCTTGACTTTTTGACGAATCAGCGATGACATCTCTCTACTATACGGAGTTTCGCCTGTAAGAATCTCCGAACATGTGATACCGAAGCTGAATACATCAGCCTTTCTCCAATCAATTCTCTGTGATGGAAGCATATCAACAGCTTCAGGCGATACATGCCTTGTCGACCCGCGATATGTAACAGTGGGTTCTACCAAACCAGCCACCTTCATCTTGGCCAATCCGAAGTCCATCAACTTGATGTCAGCATAGCCCTCGCTCCGAAGTTGCGGATGAGTTGACGGAGCAACCAGAATATTTGCAGATTTTAGATCACGGTGGACTATTCCTTGTTCATGCAAGTACTGCATACCTAAGGCAATCTGCAGCATCATCTCAATTGTTGCAGCAATGTCGAATGGCATCTTACCAGACATGCCCTTCTTTTCCAGTTCTTGAATAAAGCTAGACAAGCTCATGGGCATCAACTCCATAATGAAAGAAGGCTTAGACTCCAACATGCTTGTGCTTAGCAGCTTCACAATGTGTGGGTGGTGAAGTGCCACCAAGGTCCTCACCTCTCTCATAAATGAGTCCACAACCTCCACATTTGTAGAATCTACATTTGGAAACTCTTTCTTGGCACAAATCAAACCCAACCACTCCACCTCTGAGACCACTCCAAAACCTCCCATTCCAATAATATCTCGCTGCACTGGATGGTACCGGTGGACTTCATAGAATCTTTCAACACGAGGCCGGTTTGGATCAGAATCCTCCCGATCAGGACTCAACCTACTTTTCTCACGGTCCAGAAGATATCTTGCCAAGATCTGCTCCTCTTTCTCCCCTGAAATTGTCTGTTCCACAATTGCCTCAAGTCTTTCCATTAAATTTTTAAGGTCTATAGCAAAATCCTCATCTTCATCACCCTCATGGATGATTGCCTTGACGTCAGGCGGAATTTCGATTTGATCAGCAGTTCGTTGGAACAAATCGACGCACAATTGGAGCTCCAGATATAACTCCTTAAACGCATGTGGGTTATCCCCATAGAAGATGGCTACCTCCAGCCAAGCTTTCTCACAGCTACACTTGCTTAGAATTGCATCTGCTCGCATCACTGCCATGTAGAATCTCTTGATCAACGGGAGACATATTTGCTGAATTCTGGAGAAGTAGGAAACCCTCGGTGCAAAAGTGTCATGTGTAAATGCCTTAAACGTAATTAAAGCATCAAATGCAAAAGCATCATATACTGCTTTAAGGGTTTTCCACAAACGAGTGCACTGTGCCTGATTTACTAGAAACACCTTCTGTTCTTCGACAATTGCTTTTTCTCTCTCCTTTACAACATCTCCAGCGAGATTTAGAAAATCCAGAAACTCCCCCATTGAAATAAACTACCATGTGAATAGCTCCGACTCGTGCTAGCTGTGACCTGATTCCAAAACGAACACGTTCCAGCTAATTAAGTAAATGTCAAAGATAGGAAACTAGCTCAGACTTTCGAATACAACTGAAGACAGTACCAAAACCGAGTTATGCACTTGATATTTCTCCAGCACTGCATACTTACGATGAAAACGGACACACGGCTCCTGGCATCCATTCAAGGCCTTCCTTACCATGCAAATCTGTTTTACTAACGATAACTCATAAATCTTTTCCGCACACTTTCACATGTAAAACACACAAAATTAGTATCAGCCAAGTCTGTAGCTGAATTATTGTTACTTCGTGCTCAACCCCTAGTGTTGAATGGGTTCAAGATTTTTTATTACTTACAGCTCGTCATCGACAAGAATCACTCTCGGCACTATCAGTCTGGAAGAGTGTAGTAAACGCTGAGGTCTCTCTAGAACATCTAGCAGGGAGGGAATACATAGATATGGACGGCCAGCTCTAACGGTATTCCATCCTGTAATACCTTCCGCTAGGAAACATGCCAACCCACTTGTGGGTACCACAAGTGTAATGTAGAAGGTTCTGTAATTGAACTACTCCATGTTCATTCATAGATCTCACGCCAGTCTTGTTGATGGCTTACACCTTGTAACTTTCCCGAGCACGCAATATTAAAGAATACGGGCACTTCTTTCCGAGAACATAATTCCAAGCTCCCCGTTTGGATCTACACTGCACCTTCTGAGTTTAAAAGACCTAACGCCTAGTGGATGAAGACAGAGCTCTACGAAAAGTGAAGCAAGTTGTAAGAAAAGGTCTAGCTTGGAAATCTCACCTAAATAGGCGACAGGATTGTCGAATCGTTAACACTTGAACTGGAAAACAAAGCAGTTCCGAGTGAAGCTGATGGCTCGCATCCGTAGAAGTTGAGGCTCACATAAATTGAGCCTTTCACTAGAGTATATGAAGCATAAATCCGATTCTAATTGGCCCCGGTCCATTCGTTCGCCCATAGTCATTACATTGAGCACCTTACCCACAACTATCAAAACATTAGTAAAAAACAACCGCCAGACATGATCTAATACCCTCGAAGTCGAATCTGCGACATAAAACTCAATTCCCAACACCAACACCTCGCTGATCGCTTCGAATCTAGCTAAATAATACCACCAAAAGCTGGCCCCAAAACATCAAAGGCTTCAGAAAAGAACAGCACAAACAAATTTAAGAACAAGCACAGGAACAGCAAGGTGCAGAGAAAAGCACTGGGTAGATTTAAGAGTTTGAGCGAGAAGCACAGTCTTCATGTAGCTGCATCAGATCCTTCGAACCCAGCGCCAGCACCATTCCTGGGGAAGAAACTAAAGATTATACTTAACACATTAAAATATCAATGTACCACAGTTACATTCTTTCTAAAATATTCTTATCTTGTCAAGATGTCTGCCACTGAGTGTCCGTTTTATTGAAATTCTAACATGCAACATATGACTCATGAACATTTGACTGTTTGTTGAAGTCAAACGGTAGCAGTGAATAGTCTGGGGACGTCGCGAGCTCTATTTCCCAGGCTATTGACGTCCTACAAAAGTACACCTCAATATTTTGATGGATGGGAGCGTTTCTCTCCCTACTCCCTCCTGCTTATCTTCACAAAACAACAATTTGTTCTTTACAGCCATGAGAAGCAAAACAGGGTGAAGAATTAGTATTTTTAATTTCAGAATGTGAAGAGCTTTACAACAGCTGATATTGACATGTACTTACTCAAGTATCGTCATCCCAAGACGAGCTAGCGAGAGGGTCGAATAATTTAGACTCAGTCGGCTGAAGGAATTCGCATCTGGTGTAGAAAGCACACCATGCAGTATCCCTGTTGCATATGCGCATGTAATGATCTACGTGAAATGGATTTTTTCAGAACAATCTCGACTTTTATTTCGACTCTTACAAAATACTAGAATGTGGGTTGTCGGACAATTGGATAATTGCAATGATAATCCTACAGGGAGTAAAAGTAGAGATATATCAATTTTGAAAACAGTTTCAGAATTCACAGCAACGACTTGGCTGTAGAACGTCATTTTCTAATCCACCCTTTGATTTAGCCTGTTCCGAAAATCCTAATCTTGTGACTTGTAAAATCACCAACTTTCTTACCCAAATATGATCTCTTATGAATTATACAATACTCCTCTCTCACTTTCTTCGGCTATCTTGTGGCATCCATTAATGGCAAATGATCATCCGAGCAGTACTGCAAAGCACATATTGATCAGAGGTAGCTCTTATAATAGCAGTAATAAACAGAAAAAATATGCCAACCTTCAACAACTCGTTTTATGAAATTTCTGGTGAGGCACCCATGTCAAACCTTCTCAAGAAGATGCTCCTATAGCGGCAGAAGCATGTAACCAAGCACTTGATTCATATCTCCTATCCTCCTGAGCTGACTTAGTTTCCACACTGCCTTCAAAACCATCGCAGATAAACCATCGCAGATAACGAGTCAGTACAGAGATAATTTTGCAGTATAGAAGGCAAGTCTGCATGACATCTTCGAGCAACAACCACACCCTAATAATGCAACTGAAGAATATAATCAGATTGTTAAGCCACCCCTTGAATAACCCAGGGTTCACATACTGATGATTTAGAGCTATTTGTTTGCAATTGAAGGATAACAGGAAAGTAACTTTCACTACAAGCCATTGACAATAACTCAGTCATCCTAAACGCAGCTCCGAAGCTGAAATTCTGCATCATTTAAATCACTCAAGATGATGGTCATCTGCAGCTCATTTCTTTCACCCTGTCATCTCTCACAAGTATACCACCAGACGGCATTCTGAACTCAAGGATTAAAAATGGGCCAAACATAAAAAGGAAAACACCCTGTTACATCCAAACACCAGTCATTTCAACCTTCAAGATTCTTAAGTTAAAGCCCAAGTGCTTAAACCTAAAAACTCTGACCTCATTCAAGCCAAGCATCTTGCAATCCAATGGAATCAAGCAGTACCCTTGAGAATAAAACTTCCACCGAAAGCAATGAAACGGAATCCATACAGAGCGATTCAGCAGGTGCCCCATCGTCCATCCGAGCTTTCAATGGTGATCTGAGAAAGATAATCTCCCGCCGCTGTCGACGGAGACCATCTCTAAAGGACACTTCGCTTCTGAGAGCCCATCGCAAGAACCAGAACTCGAAGTAAATTAAACCAAGTTCAAAAACACTTCACTAGTATAAGCCTCATCATCAACTAAACCAAAATCCTCACAAGGATGCATGCAATCCCTGACGCATGGGCATTGGTCATCAGCAAATAATAATCCAATATGACAAAGAACATGATCCCACCTGATTGCCTTCTGTTCTTCAACACAACCTTGCTCTCCGTCGCATCACCACCCAAGCTGCCCCGATCGCACAGACGCTACATGACCCACCTGCCTCCCACTACAGTACCCCTAGCCCAGCCTCAAACTGATCAGTCCGCTGCAGCAGGGTTATTAAAATCATAGCCTGAGCTATGTTTACAAAGGCCCATCCAACACAACATCCAACTGCTGGATACCAACATGGTTAAATCTATGACTAAAACCTCAAACTGATCATCCTGCACATGCACCACATGACAGAGAGACAGACTAATAATCCGAGTTCAGAGTGGCAAATGGCCAACACAAGATGCGTCAGAGCCAGAATCTGCGTCAGAGTCTGCGTCAGTCTGCGACCATGTCCATATTGAGGTTACATCATACTTCACAGTTCAACTTGGCACGATGATCGCAGAATTGCGACCAATTCTGTGACCGAGAGAGAGAGAGCTGAGAAGATTGATAGCTGAGTGTTCCATAGCTTCAGAGTTTTTCGTTAGGAAGCAGTCAACAGTAGTGAGCATCACCTTCACGGTTTCCTTTGGATGGTTTTGATGATATGTGACATCGACTATATGAGGATTCTGATCTGTTGAGTTGAAATCTTCTCGTTCGTTTGAGCTTGTTGTTGTGTTTGTGGAGTGGCTTTGGGGATTCGGCTCGTGGTTGTCATCAGTGGTTTCAGGAACCCAGTTAGCGTATCTTAATTTGAGCGATGTCGAGCGTGAAGTGGGCAGCGAGTGTCGTGGTTTGGGCTATGGAGGAGGTTTGAATCGTTTGTAGGTGGTGAAATTTTGGGTGGTTAAGTGATCGTTGGATTCGAAGCAGGATGCAGGCGCCGAACTCAAGTTCGATTTCGTATGGGCTTAAGCATCAGGTGATGAGTTCGTCAACTGGGTCATTCTACGGATGCTTGTGTCGTGATTTCACAGCGCTGATGGAAATTGAGATGCGTGATGTACTTTGGAGGTCCTGAAACCGCAGAGATTGGTTCCACTGGGATTGTGCAATCGAGAGCGTATTCTGATAAGCGTGCCGACGGAGTTCGCACACATGAATGGCGGTCTCTCTATATGAGAAATTCCTTAGCTCTAAGTTCTGCTGTTTGATTTTCTGCTTTGGAATGGATATGCTGCTTCTTGTCCAACAGACCAAGTGATGTTGTCAGTCCAGATGTTTCATTGATCATGTTATGTCTCTGCTGATGGATCATTCGAAACTGGTTCGGGGTAACGAGGCTCTCGAACTTCTTATTGTTTTCAAGCTGAATGTTTACCCTAAGGCCTCGCGTAATGCTAGTTATAATTGCGATCATGTCCATGTATGTTGGCATATGCCACTCGGGGGTGATATTGATCACATATTTTGAAGCGTATGCGGTGTTTGCTCCTTTTCAGGCAAGATGCATCTCTGCACAAACAGCAGATAGGGAAAACAACCGATGGCTGGTCGGTACCCTAAGCTTGCGATACGAGAATGAGGTCAGTTTATCTTATTGCTTAACTTCAGAGATTCTGTGTCTGTAAGGACTAGTTGCTTATGGAAGTCCAAGGATGGCATTCGGCCCAATTTATTCATTTTGCATTCGGTCAATTTTCAGTTGGATTAAATTACAGATCTTTTGAGTAGCCTCTTTGGTGGAACCATGTAGGTTCATGTGCTTCAGCTTGGAGAAAACTCGTCTGAGTTGGTTTGTCAAGGATTGTACACACATCGTGATGAGATCTGGGATATTGCAGCCTGCCCATTTAACACATCACTCTTTTCAACGGTCTACTCCAGAGGTAATCTGAGCGAGACATGTTACAAAATGATATGATGACCTAAATCAATGGAAGCTTATTCTCAGCCTTTTTGTGTCAATTCAAATTATTCCATCAAATTTATCTATGAACTGGGGCTGCCTTATTGTATTTTTCCTCGGTTAGTGACCATTCATTAGGCATTTAAGATGGTTAAACATGATAGGAACAGTGGTCACTCATGTTTATCAGTGAATAGATCAATGTTGCTTGCTCATGAGGAACAACCCTAATTTGAACAAGGCTGATTGGAAGAGGGAGTGTCAGGAACAGGTGATGAAGAAGGCACCGGTTATTTCCGAACATGTGTTGTGGGATTGTGAAGATTATTTGCATTCCGTTAATTTTAAAAGTGGTTGCATGTTTTTTTTTTTGCAATACCAGCTGGAGAGACAGGAACAGCTGTTTGGAAGATACCTGAATCTCGAGGAAATAAATCTGTTGTTTTACCAGTGGAGGTGGCCGCCTCCTTGTCAAGTGTACCGCAACAGTGGAAGTGGTACGTATGAATTTTGACGTAGGAACTGTGGAGAGATGCAAGCTGCATTTCCTACTACTCTGCAGAGAAAGGAAAAATTAGTTTATTTGTATATGATATGGTTCTCTTGAGAAATCATGTGTAGGTCTGTGAGGACTTAAAACTTCTTCGCGGGCGTAAGACTTTGCTGACAAATTTAGTTTGAGTAAGCATCAATGTTCCCGAAAGACGAGGCTCTTTTTATCGATTTTGTTGATCACTTTGGCGTGTCCAGAATCATTACAGCTAGAACAGAATCGAAGACGAGCCACTCAACTTTGATAATTGCCATTGGTAATATCTCACTGTAATTATAACCAGAAACTACAATTTAACTCCTGTATTGCTGCTCTACCGCAGTACACTCTGGTGGCCATCCGGTCAGCATCCACAAGTTGCAAGCATAGGAACGGAGAAAATTGTACTGTGGAATGTTGAATTTCCTCAGAACATGTCACAGGTCTCTGCCTTCCAAACCTGTGGTAGAAGTAATCGAGGTTCAAGCACACTAGCGCTGTGAAATTTTCTGCCTACCTGTTTGCCATCCTCTGTTAGTTCCTTCTGTTTTTCTTTTCTGTTAGGTCGCTTCTACATCTACTTGTGGCTTTTACTGTTTGTGTTATGATGATTGACCATTTTTGCGAGAAGTTTTCCATCAGGGAATTCCTCGACTCTAAAACCTGTTCTGTTCACTTTACGCTGCAGGCATCAGCTGGTGGATCTAATCATTTGGAGGTTGGGTCTTGGGATCCTCATGACTTCAACAATATAGCAACTGCCTCCGAGGGATCGATTCAATGCTGGGACCTGCGCACCATGAGGTAAATTTTCAACTTCTGCTCGCACGAAGCGGTATAAGGCAGTTTTACAGAGCCTGATTCTATCCATGCCTAGTATACCTGATTTGCAGCATGAATCCTTTCCAACTTGCGTGAGGTTAGGATGCAACTACTTTTTGTGATTTTAGCTGCCACCAAATGCTGGTAGAGGACACTGATAGATTCCCCCATGCTACACTCTTGCATCAGCAACGTATGTTGATATTTCGTAAATACTATGGGGTAATCTTAATAATCCTAGTTGGTGCAGAACCATATGGAGATTCAACTATTCTTTTGGTGCACGTTTGCAGTTCCTCAACTAAAATTGATCAAGCCCATGTCCTTCAAACTCGTCACATTGATTTCAACCCACAGAAGAAGCACCTCATTGTATGGCACATGTTTCCCCACTTGTAAGGAAATGGGATTTATTCTATGTGACTCTGTTATCAGTTACTCTAGGCATAAAAGTTAGTGCTACTCTTAAGTCCAGTCTTCTAAAAGGTTTTTATTTTGGCGAAGCAGGCGACAGCAGGAGATGATTCCTGGATCCGTATTTGGGATCTCAGGAAGCCAAGCAGTCCGTTGCACAACCTGCTTGGACACCACCACTGGTAAGGCACACCTCTGAACCCCTTGGCTTTGTAGGTATCTGACCACAATTCTGGTCCGCGTTGCATTTCTGAACAAGAGTAGTGCGTCGTCAATCATTTTCCCATAAGCTGGACTTGCATAATTCGAGCCCAACTAAGAGTATTCATTTATTATCCAGAACAACTCCTCACAAACATGCTGAAGCCCAATCATCTAGTCTTACAGCAATAGTTTTATATTTAGTCTATGTACTATATCGTGTAGACTAGTTTGATCATATTCAATGATTTTTTGCAGTGACAAGAATTCGGTAGTGAAGAATATGCGATATAGAGCAAGTACTCATACGTTTACCTTTGCCATTTGTTGCAGGACAGTGAGAGTCAAATATAATCCTAAGTACGAGGAGCTTATTCTGGTACTGAGTGGCCTCCACATCTAATTAGAATTCGTATTGTGAATCTGCTCTAGTTAATGTTGGGTAATGCCGTGATGCACTCCAAATTTTACATGTGCTTTTGGACAATTGTGTCCCACTCACGATTAACCATAAGCTTTCCTTCGAGCAGAGCTCAGGAACAGATGCAGTGGTGAATTTGTGGCGTGTTATTGACGGATCACTAACAAAGAGGTATGGACTCCAAAGTCTGTTGCCTTTCTCAAGTTCCTTCGCAACTCACCCACAAGTATGTTCATGGTATCTGACAGGCTATTGTTGATTTGTGAACCTTGCAGTCCTTCTGGATTACCAAGAGGTTTGGAGGACTCTCTGTTGCGCTCCTACACTGAACATGAAGACAGTGTCTATGGTATGCTTTTATTGTGATTCCAATACGCAGTGTAATGAACAGATTCCGAGGTTGTCTATGATCCGAATTATTTACTCTAGGCAGACATGCTAGAAAGCAATCTCAGTCTGTCTGAACAATATAGCGCTAAAATCGATTTAAGTATATCTTGTTGGACGGTGATTTCTGTGTAGTAAACTTCATCATCTGAAGTAGGTGAGATTTGTTGGTTATGAATGGCAGGGATTGCATGGAGTGCACTAGATCCATGGGTTTTTGCAAGTGTCGACTATGATGGAAGAGTAAGCATAGGACCAGAACATTGACATTGGTTGTATATAGTTAACCACTTCCTCTTCCTTTTGTTTAGCCCAGGTCTAGATTTGCAGCGAAAGTAATGGGTTCTTGGTGGCTTTGAACATAAAAGCATTTGACTGACATATATGATTTCTATTCTGTTCTCAGCTGATAATATCTCTGCGATGAGACAAAATTTGTTAACTTTTCAGAATTGGTGTGCAGGTGATGGTTGGGTCAGTTCCCATGTCAACTCGCAAAAAACTGAAGGGAAAAATGTAGTGTCAAGAGACTCACAGCTCATTCGGGCGAGTTATGTATAGTTGATAATCTAGTCCATCAGACTGGCTGTAGACATGTCTCTATTGTAGTATAAGGTATATTCTGTACATAATGTAGCTGATGTTCCAAGTAGTTTAAAGGTCTAATCGATACATATATCTTCTCAGCAGTATGTCATATAACTTAAGTTTAGTTTGTCACTTGTTTGCGTCGAATGTATTGGGAGTCATTATTCCGTGACATCATCCAACATGAGATACGAAATGCATTGGATTACAAAAGGCGCTTCTCGCTGTTTCTAATGAGTTCATAAGGAACCGAGAATTCCTTAAATTGCACATTTGTTCACCTTTAGAATTTATCTCACAACTGTAGGCTGCTATTTACAGAGCTATCGTTTTGATATCTAACTTAGACCAATTCACCTTTGTTTCCTACTTGCTGATATGCTTCCTCAGGAGCCTCATTGACGAATATAAGCTTGAGCTGTTTCGTCCAAGTCTTTGAAGCGGAGATTTCTTGCTAAACTCTCCAGCAACAACTAGACAACATCTGACTAAGGTTTCGTTGCAGCTGAGTCCGAAGTTGACGTAGATGGGGTCAAGCTTGGAGTTGTCGTGCTTTGGGTGGTGGCAGAAGGTGTTGATCCGCCGCCTCCACCACCACCCCCACCTCCGTTCCCACCGCCCGGACAGTAGCCTATGCAAATCCCATCTCCACCGCCACCACCGCCACCGCCTCCTCCTCCGCCTGTTCAGGAAACCTCCATTAAACTTGATTTAACCGTGTCTAAGCTGGCATCTACTCTAGCTTACCGTGGTAGTATTAGTTCAATCTCAAACAGGGCGGAGAAAATTGCAGTCTTAAATTATTCACTAGTCGAAGTGTAAAAATATGAATTCAGTTTACCTTCATCGTCCCCTCCACCTTCCCACCTGCCTCTGTCCCCGCCTCTGTCTCCACCTCCCCGTCCATGGCCTCCTCCAAACTCTCCCCCTCCATGGCCTCGTCCAGATCCTCCCCCTCCATGTCCTCCTCCAAATCCTCCCCCTCCTCTACCTGGTCCCCTTCCTCCACCCCCTCGTCCATCCAATCTCCGACCCAACTGAGCCAACAAGCGCCTGGAAGTTGAAGGATGATCTGATACACCTGGGTCATTAAGTTCCTGCTCCAACGAGTATCGACGGTTTAGCCACGGAAACCTCTCTCCACAGCTTTTCACAGTTACTCTACATTGCAAGCTTAGTAAAAAGAAAGCAAAGACATCATAAATAGAGCATGTCACCAGGAAAAAGGAGCACATGACGATCGATTTTTGTGAAGTTCTAGTGGTAAGAACACATCGGTCGGTAAATGTTTTCATGTTGACTCAATACTAATCATAGCAACATACTCATTCAGGAAACACAAAAACCTAATCACAGTACTTCAAGGTGAAATTAACCTGATGATTGTGTTCTAAGCTAACTGATGGTAGCAAATGCAAGCCCTCTGCTTCGTGCTTTAGAGGTGAACTATCCTTGTAAGGCACCCTTGTTTCTCCAAATGAAAGACTCCCATCATTCTGTGAAACATACATAATACCCTTGTAAGAACCTACACACATTCTCAACAACTAATACCATATATGTAAAGGCTCATCCTCGGCATAGAATATGAAGTACGTTACACTGCATGATCATGAGTTACTGGCAGGACCGTAGATGATCTTCAACAAGAATAAGAGTAACACACGATTTCCAACATTTTAGCACCCAATTTTTGGCATTAAACAAGCTGATTCATGACCCGCATGGCATGAGGAGCCACTGTATAAATTGCTCCTTTATCCCAAGTGTATACTCTCATATCTATTCCCACAGGCTGATTGATTTTGTGAAGTAAGTGTAAATGAGAAATCCTAATAACTCCCGACTGTTTGCTCACTGGTCACCTCACAAGGTCCCTGTCTTCTACTGTCGCTCCACTCAACATACCGAGAGTGTCAGCCTTGCAAGTAAATCCTGCAACGGCTCTCCATCACAACGAACTCACAGAATCTGCACAATGCATGATGCAAATGTTTTTCACACCTACTTTTCTATCATGAGAACTGAAATCCTGAAATCCATATGTAGCGACAATTACCTCCACCGAGAACACCAAAATGGCCACAGATGCGAGCTGCAACAAAACCATTCCCAAACAGTGCTGCTTCCTCATGGTGAGTTACAATTAAATCCCTCCTCTCGTCTCATCTTCTCACACCGCAATCAGCTACCTCGGACGGTCACCAAATCAACTAGAATAACCTCAAAACCCTGCTTAAAAACATGATCCAATGTCCACCGAAAGGAGCTACGCACCAGTGTGGGCCTGTGTGGCTGCTGTGTTCGGCAATGTGCACGGTGCCGATGAAGCATGAGCTGCTCGGTGGCGTATGCCATGAAATTAGTTTCCTTGTGAGTCTCAAAAGCACTACCAGTGAGGCTGACAATTGTCAAGCTTTCCTTGTGAAATTAAGATATGTTGCCATCAGGACAGTTGAGACTTGCTCTGAATTACCCTGCAGTGAGAAACTAAGATGTGGATTTTTCTCATTTGCATCATTTTCATAGAGGAAAGTAAATCCCGCACGCAGTTTTTCCAATCTTTGAAAGCCTAGATAAGCTCTGCGGCTCAGTGAATTACACTACTACATGATCAGGAAAGTTCTGACCTGTAGTTTCGAATTGGTTTTGATATTAAAATTAGTGCAGACCAGACGATGTAATTCCCACATCAAAAATTATATGCTTCAGGTGTCAGGTGATATGGATCTTATATTTCATTATGTGATGTGAGAATGATAAATGGTTTTAAGTGTATTGTTTCCTCTATTTTTTTCAAATGTTTTGATAAAACGGTTTAGAAACGATACGGGTGTAAGCATGGTAAAGTGGACCAAAAAAGTGCTTAACTATTTGTCAGTTTCAGTCCTTTTGCAAAAATTGCACAAAAGTGACGGAAAGATGTAATTGAAGTCAATTTTTTTTGCTAATATGGATTCTTAACTTGTTTTTCTACAACTTGGAAAAGTTTCGTGCAAAGTAGACACTTTAAAGTTATTGTATGAAGGCTTTAAATCCAAGCAAAGTGAATGCAGTCATTTGGAAAAGTGAACATAACGGTTTAGGGTTTTGTCCGAAATCACTTTTAATTTCGTGGTGCCCTCTGAATATTTAAGAGGTATTCTAAAATAGTCAATTCATATACTCATTAATTGGTTTAGCGTTCCAAAAGTACCGCAAGGATGTTATTTAAGAGGGTTACTTCCGCGGTACTTTTTGTCACTTTTTTTTCACCGAACATTGTTTTTTAAATTGAAAAAAACATCCTCTAAAGACAACAGAGGGCACCAGATGAAGAAATCAAGACTTTGGAAAAGTTCATTTTCATGATTTACAACTAGTGGTCAAATTTAGTTTCAATTCAGGATGTTTTTTATATGAAGATGTGTGAAAGATACCATGCGACACCCTAAAAAGTGACTAAAATGCACAAAAACTACACCAAAATGCTCAAAATCAGCTTTGAGCTTTAAAAAACAGCACACTTCATATTCACTTCTTAGTGGTCACATGTTGCACTTTGTGGTCCACTTTATTGTGCTTACACCCATACACATGTGTTTCCATATGTCAAATTTGTGTGCATTCATTTTGATAGTCAATCTATACAATCGTGTTCTTTTCATAAATTATAATAAATCAAGACAAAATATGTGTGGACCGTATATTTTGGATCAAATCAAGTTCAGTGAGGCCAGGATTCCAGACTCATAATCAATGGCGCTTTCTTGAGCAAGTAAATTTGTTTTCAAATGTTGCACATGAAGAGGTGAAGAACAATGCATCAAATACCATCGTCCCCAGCCTGACTAGTTATGCATTGCCTACACATATGTAAGACAATCATGATACCGCCACTGAGTAGGACCAACCATTCCAGGATTCTATGCACTTGTGTGAATAAGTGTGACCCACATGATGCTTACAAACAACACAGAATAGATAACTTTGTCATCAAATTTCATCACCCACGATCTGGTTCAAGAACGGTGGTGGCTGCAACAGGGGCCTGTTGTACACTTTCGGTGGAATGTTGCCTCTGATTTGCTATTGCTTTACAACTTCCAGGATTTTTTGACTATTATATTGTTCCTAGGGCGAATGTGTTTTTTTTTTTATATAACTGGAGCTGATCAACACGCAACTTGATAGCCCCTTGATCGGTGATTTTGACGATATAGCTAGAGCAACAAGCTTATGTACCAATCCTGGAGATTCTTTAATTGCTCCAGAAACTCCTCAGCCTCGCCCTTGGAAATAATCATTCGTCTCTTGGCCCTCTCAAGCACATAGGAACCCTCCCGGTCCACATTCATGTCCTGGGTCCTCTTCATCATATTAGTATTTCGAAGCACAATTATATGCTTGCTCAAGCAGTTAATCATGATCTGGATCTTCTAGCCTGCCAGTAGTTGGAAGGGACTCTTTGCTTTGGTTGAGTCCATCGCAGCTTGAAGACTCTAGTTCTCGTCATCCTTGGGGGCATGGAGGGTGGCCTTGAGCACAAGCTTCTCCTCCAAGGAGTCTAACATGCCCTCGATTTTCTCCATCGCAGACATCACATTCTTCATGCATTCCTTCTTCTTCTTGCATTCCGCCCTTGTGGGTGTCAACAATATGGTGGCCATGATGGAGTCAAATACTCACACTTTGGTGATGACCAGAGTCGCGAAACAAGTTCGCACAATTTGTAAGCTACCAAGTTTTGAAACTTTCAGTTGTTGTGTCTTGACACAAGTGCCCCTTCGCAGCTCGTGAAACCAAGACTTTCACTTCACAGACTTTCACTTTGTTTCACGTCGCATATAAGAAACAACACTTCCGAAACACCAAGCCTCGGCACTGGAACTTCGAAAATCGTGGTGGAAGGGAATGGTGAATATCACCGAATGGGAGGGCCCAATTTATACTTGGAGATTACTTGGAGATCAAGCATCAAAGCTTGCTGCGAAAGCTATGGGATATACTAGGTAGTACCGACCTTCCTGCACCGCCTAAGTCAGTATTGACCTTCCTTATGTGCAGCAAGTGTATAGCAGGCCCTATTGCAGCCGCATCCATTCTTGAACCAGGTCGTGGGTGATGAAACTTGATGACAAAGTTATCTATTCTGTGTTGTTTGTAAGCATCATGTAGTGTTGAACAAAGTAATTAGGTTTCCTAAATTTAGGTTAACCCTAATCCTTGCCGCCGGCACTCTGTACAAATACCATTCTCTCTAATGCACTCGCTCTCTCTTGAGCCGTTCCTCTTGTATCAACATGGTATCAGAGCGTATCTGCTAAAACAGATTTACACGACTCTCTATTGCCTGACCTAGTTTTCTCAAGATGGATTCAACTCTCAGAGATGTATCCGACTCTGCTAAACTAGATGGACAGGCTAATTATCTTTTGTGGAGCTATAGGACCAAGATGGTCCTAATGCAGGAGAACTTATGGAGGTTTATCGAAATACCTCCTGTTTCCACGCCTGCTACGAGCAGCTCCAGCGCCACTTCGGGGGCAACTTCAACCTCTGTCACGGGCGCTACACCAGCACGAGCAGGAGCACCTGCCACCGTCAATACGGCACCACCTCCACCCACAGATGACGCGGCCAGCAAGATTCACGCCTGTAGAATCATCGTGGCCACAGTTAAGGACCATATTATCCTTCACATCTTGCATTTGACAGATCCATTAGTTATTTGGAACAAGCTTAAGCAAATGTATGATATACAATCTCCATCACGTCGTCTAGCACTGAAGGAAAGATTGCACTCACTACGTATGTCAGAGGGTAAAACCTTGGACTCTCACCTCCAGGACGTCAACTCTATAGTTACACAACTTGCAAGCCTAGGTGTGACGATACAGGATGAAGACTTGGTTGACCAAGTTCTAGCCAGCTTACCGAAGAGTTGGAGTACCTTTAGGGCGATCCAGCAGAGCCGAGACCGCAGCCCTTCATTCTCCGAACTCCAGGGCTCTATGCTTCATGAGGAGAGCTCACGAAACACAAGCCGTGACTCAGAGGAAGTTCTTTACGCTCAGAAGAATTTCAGTCAGTACCGCTATCCTTCGAATCGAGATGGCCGAGCAGGGCATTCTGGTGGAAGAGGCGGCAGAGGCCGCGGCAGAATTTTCTCCAATCCTCGCACCTGCAAGGGATGTGGCAGCACAACTCACACCGAGTTAGACTTCGAGGCCACAAAGATTCAACGTCAGATTCGCGACCTCCAGATACAACTCTCACGCATGAAGACAAACCAGTCAACCTCCTATGCTACCATCGAAAGCTTACCTGGTGAAGAATCCGAGGAGGATGAGCAGGCCGCGTTGAATGCATGCATGACAGCCTTCACTTCGGAAGAGGAGCCCTGGTTCCTTGACTCCGGAGCAAGCTCCCATGTCACCGGGAACTCTGCTCTTCTTACAGATACTTCTCAGTCTTCGATCTCTAGTATCCGCACGGCCGCTAGTCAGGTCCTCCCTGTACACCACAAGGGCAATGTTAGCTTCTTGGACAATGAAGTAAAGATTGTGTCCAATATTCTTTATGTCCCGGGTGTAAAAACCAATCTACTCTCAGTGGGAAGATTTGCAGATTTAGGACATAGCATACTGTTCACTTCGAACAAATGTATCATCTATGACTCCCATTCTCCAAGCAGAATTTTCCTAACAGCTAACCGAGACCCACGGACCAAGTTGTACCGCTTATCAGCTACCACGCCAATCCTATCTGCTACTCAGCAAACAAAAGTTTCTACCGAAACTATACAGTTATGGCATCGAAGGTTGGCTCATACCAACCAGCAGAATCTTTACCATTTGACAAGTCGAGGATTGGTAAATGGAGTTCCTAAACTCCCTTACCTCAAGCAACACTGTACCAGCTGCGTATTAGGAAAGAGTCATCGGCAACCCTTTCCCAAGATGCGCTCTACTTTTACCACGCATCCACTCCAGCTTATTCACAGTGACCTTTGCGGTCCCCTGAATACTCCAACCGCAACCAACTGTAAGTATATTTTGACATTTATTGATGACTTTTCCCGCAAAACATGGATTTATTTTTTGCAAAATAAATCACAAACTTTAAGCTACTTCATTCAGTTCAAAAGACTGGTTGAAACTCCTACCTTAAAAATTCAGGGGCTTCGTTCCGACCGAGGGGGGGAATATCTCTCCACTGACTTCATCCAATTCTGCGAAACCCATGGCATACACCATCAACTCACTTCCGGGTACTCTCCACAACAAAATGGAATTGCTGAGAGGAGGAATAGATACCTGCTGGAGGGCATTCGGAGCGTGGCATATGGTACACGCATACCACGATTTCTCTGGGACGTGATTGCGAGAGCAGTCAATTACATTCAAAATCGCCTTCCTTGTCGAGCTCTCAACCTACAGACGCCAGAGGAAAAATACACAGGTCAGAAACCTAACATTTCTCATTTACGAGTTCTTGGTTGTTTAGCTTTCTGCCATATCCCTGCAGCAAAGCGAACCAAACTTGATCCCAAGGCTATACCTACCCTACTCGTTGGCTATGATGAGTCCTCGAAAGCATACAGGTGCTACAATCCTGCTACACGCAGAATTCTTATCAGCATGGATGTGACGTTCGAGGAGACTTTATTTACACTAAATCCTACTCCAGAATCCTATGTCCCTGAGTTCCTAGATCCCCTGATAACACCAACTCCTACTCTTGAAGAACCGAGCCAACCAAAACCAATGGGGCCTTTAAATCCGATAGAATTACCTCAGATTGCTTCTCCATCCCCGCAGTCACCATCTCCTTCTCTTAGGCAGATATCCCTTGTAAGCCACCATACCACAATGTCAGAAAATCCGACTCTGGAACCATCAGTTCCACAGCCCCGCAGATCCTCCAGAACACGGGCTCCCAGCATTAAGCTGGGAGATTACTACATCTACCTTTCTCAGGACTTTCCCGACTGCTGCGCTCTTCCTGCTCCATCGAGTCCTTTATCTACAATTTTATCCCACGAATTAGAACCAGAAATCCCCACTTTTTCCCAGGCAATGCTACACTCAGGATGGCTTAAAGCTATGCAGGCTGAGATGAACAGTATATACAAGAACCAAACATGGAGATTAGAACGCTTACCTCTGGGTGTAAAACCGATTAGCTGCCGCTAGGTCTACACCTCGAAGCCTGGTCCACCGAATACTCCTCCAATCCTTAAAGCGCGCCTAGTCGCGTGCGGTTTTGAACAGCGACCTGGACTTGATTACCAGGAGACGTTTGCTCCGGTAATCAAGTGGGTCACTATCAGGACCACCGTGGCTCTTGCTGCAGCAAAGAAGTGGGACGTCCATCATATGGACGTCCGCACCGCCTTCCTTCATGGCAACCTAAAGGAGGATGTCTACATGACACAACCTCCTGGATTCGAAGAACCTGGTCAGACAAACAAAGTATGTTATCTTCTGAAATCCCTATACGGTTTGAAGCAGTCACCTCGAGCCTGGTACGATAGGATAGATAATTCTCTCCAAACAGTAGGACTGGTACGCAGCTCCTACGACCCTAATCTCTATTTCCTACACAAAAACGAGGAACTCCTACTGGTCATGCTATACGTAGATGATCTGTTCATAACTGGAAGCTGTCCAACTCTTATTCTCTGGATAAAGACTTTTCTACATGAAACATTTGACATGACGGATTTAGGAAAAGTAAAGAAATATTTGGGCGTGATTTTTGAGTACTTACCCAATGGAATTCTGCTTCACCAGTCTCAGTATGCCCTATCAATTATTCGAGAGTTCCTCCCAGCCGGTTCATCCCCCGTTAAAGTCCCCTTGCCTGCTGGTGAAATCCTCGCCTCCGAAACTGGTACTCTCCCTGTAGATCCCACGCATTATTCACAGTTCGTCGGAAAATTAATTTTCCTTACAATTACAAGGCCTGATATCACCTACGCAGTCAACCGGGTTGCCTCTTTTATGTCCAAGCCTCAGCAAAAGCATCTAGATTCTGCTACGCACATTCTAAGATATCTAATGCAAACATTTGACCTAGGCCTACTTTACCATTACAACAAACCCTTGCTTCTCTCGGGACACACTGATGCGGACTGGGGATCTTGTCCAGACACACGGAAGAGCATCGGAGCGTATGTTTTCACTATCTCTGGAACCCCCGTTAGCTGGCAGAGTAAGAAACAACTCACCATTTCTCACTCCTCTACGGAGTCTGAGTACCGCGCGCTCTCCGATGGTGTCCAAGAATCCGTGTGGATATCCCGACTCCTCAAAGAAATCAAAGTTCTTCCCCAGCGCCCAGTTCATGTACACCACAAAACAAGCCGGATCAGTACCGATTTAGCACCTGCTCTACAAATCCATTGCGACAATCAATCACCCATTAAATTGGCCAAAAATCCAGTGTTTCATGCCAGGAGTAAACATATAGAGATTCACCACCATTTCATCCGGGAAAGAGTCGTAGAGGGGGAAATTGAAATCAAGTTTATTGATACGTCTCTCCAACCGGCTGATATACAGACAAAACCACTTGGAAGAATCAAGTTCGAACAACATAGAAAATCTCTAAACCTTTCTAGCCTGTCCCTGCTCAATGGCGAAATCCTAACCCCGCAGGTATACTCTAGCTTCATCCACTGTCCTGAAGGACCTGAATTCAGCGCCCCGGAACCTGTCAACCTGCTCTCTACAATCCTCCCAAGTTGAAAATATACCTATCTTCCTACCTCTCCTAACTGCGTACAACTTACGCGAAACCCTAGACTCCTTCCGAGTACCGAGGGTCCGAACTCTTCCATGCAGGACCTGGAACTCTTCATCGCCTAGTGCTCCTCGCGTCCAGCCTGCAAGCCAATTCTCCGCGAATTAGAATCAAGCTCAACAATAACAAGAAAGCAACTCAATCCAAAGCAACAATTGAAGGACCCAACGTACCTGACTCGCTACTACGAAGTACTCGAGGTTCCTCTTGTTCCATCCCCTCTGCTCCGATCTCACGAGCATCCACGACACGCCTCAATCGATGTGTCACTACTGCGTCGACCATTCTGTAAACACTTCTGCAAGCGCACCCGATCAGACCAAGCACCGATAGGAACAAAAACGACAAGTAATCGCGCCAGGTGTACTCTACGTCCCCATGGCGCATCTTCTCCGACACGAGAGACATTGTACAGATAGAATACCACAGGAAAATCCACCCCGAAACTCCCGTCTCGGTTTGAGAGGGGGTGTTGAACAAAGTAATTAGGTTTTCTAAATTTAGGTTAACCCTAATCCCTGCCGCCGGCACTCTGTACAAATACCATTCTCTCTAATGCACTCGCTCTCTCTTGAGCCGTTCCTCTTGTATCAACATGTGGTTCACATAGCTTATTCACACACTCACGTTGAAGTGCATAGAGTCCTGGAATGGTTGGTCCTACTCAGTGGCGGTATCATGATTGTAGACTTACATTTGTGTAGTCAATGCATAAGTAGACAGGGGACAATGGTATTTGATGCGTTGTTCTTCACCTCTTCATGTCTGCCAATCATGTCGTTAGCAGTGTTGGTTGTGACACCTCCAGCTATGAATCAGAGATGTTCTGGAATTAGAGGTCTACTGATGTCCCAGAATTCGCTTTAAGATGTGTCACCGATCTACACAATTTGATCATGATTTTGAAGGTTGTATAATTAGTAGTCTGCCATATCGCACCACGTCTCTTTCAAATTGCGGTGTTTCAAAGCTTGGCCCACTCGATACAACAGGAAGGGTGGCCGCCACACGTCATACATACCTTGTGTTTAATGTTCAGACATTGTGACTTGATAATACAAGTTCAAAAGAACTCAAGCAGGTCACAATCTCAGGAGACGATCGAGTGTGGCACCAGAAACTGACCAGTATCAGAATCATGTATGCTTGAACTAGGTGAGTCCTGAAAATTGTGACAAAGCTGGAATATGTGTGAACCTTAGTAGCTTTTTCCAAGGATGCTTTTTAGGAGGGTCACTTCCGCGGTACTTTTTGTGAGTTTTTTTTCACCGAACATTGTTTTTTGAATTGAAAAAAACATCCTCTAAAGACAATAGAGGGCCCCAAGTGAAGAAATTAAAATCTTGGAAAAGTTCATTTTTATAATTTAGAACTAGTGGTCAAATTAAGTTTCAATTGAGGATGTTCTTTCAATGATGGTGCGGAAAAGATACCTTGTGACACCCTAAAAAGTTACTAAAATGCTCAAGAACTACACCAAAATGCTCAAAATCAACTTTGAGTTTTAAAAAACAGCACACTTCATATTCACTTTCTAGTGATCACACATTGCACTTACTGGTCCACTTTACCGTGCTTACACCAAATTTCAGATTCAAATATTTGGTAATTATATACATTTTTATCATTTCAATCATTTTATTTAATTTGATTATTTGTAATGTTTATAGATTTTATAAATTTTGTAAATTTCCATGAGAATATCAAAATTTTTTCAGTTAAACTTTATTAGAACATGAAGATGTAATAAGCATATATATTTTGTTCAAAAACTAATCTATTTATACATGTCATGTGTTTTGTAGATAAAACGTTTAATAAATATGTATACTATACAATAGACTACATAGGTGTTTTCAACTTGTGTTTATGAAATTACATATGTACAAAGCTTTAAGTCTTAAATTGCAATTTTTTCCATCTGATTTTCCAGGCAAATTAAAGTCGCAGTTATATAACTTGTGTTCAAAAAACTACACAAATTATACATGACAAGTTTGTTAAAATAAAAAATGTAAAAATTGTTCCATTGAAGAATATAACTTGTTAACCCCTAACTATCCTTAAAACCCAAAATGGGTTTTAGTGGTTCCCACATGAGAAAAATTCAGCCAACTATGACCATTATGATCTCACAAATGCAAAAGTATCAACGGTTCAAATTTGGTATGCAAGTAGAACTTCAAGTTAACTTTGAGATCCTACGGTTGGATTTTCTAAATAATACTTAGATTGAGCTTTCTTGGGCCTGAAATGGAAGAAGATCATATTTTGTGATTTAGGCACTTTTGCATTAAGGAAATTTAGGGGTTAAGTTCCATATGTATATTATTACTTTTATGATTTTTTGCATCAATGTAGGTTGAGCTGCATTAAGCTAAATAATTTGACTGAAGCCAAAGATAAAAGTGATTCTTTTTCCTTTGTATCTTCTAAGCATTTGTTTTGAAATTACTACTTGGCCTTCTACGCCTACTTCTACCTCTGTAGAATATACCATACGTTGGTAATAATTTTATTCATAAATAATATTTAAAATAATTACTAAAATAATTGGAAATTTTAAGGATTGAAAAGCAAAAACATGGGAAACTATTTCATATAATTTGTCTATTTTTGATCCACTTTAGTCTATTTTAAGTATTTAAAACTAATTTAACTTAAAAAATAGATTTGCCTACACATGCTACTAAACCATTTAAATCATACGGTCAAGATATTACAATATTATTATAATAAAATAATAATAAAAATTATCATTTTAATGACTATATTTGATTTATTCTTTTGTAATATAAATTATAAATTTTACTTCAATAATTTTTTATTAATTATATCATACTTTTCAATTAAAATTTATTAGAATACAACCATGTAATAAGCATATATATTTTGTTAAAAATTCATTTCATGTAAGATTGTTGTATATTTTGTAGATAAAATATTATACACTTATACTATACAATCTACTTAGGTATTTTAACCCCCTAACGTTCATGAAGCTTGAGTTGGGTTTCTGTCCCTATTTCTTGGCATTTGACTTTTTTTCTAGGCAGAACTAAAATCAAAGCCTAACTAGAAAGTTGGGCGCGCTGAAGATAGCTATCCAATCCTTTTGACTTCATACATTCTGGAGCCTCGAGTCAAAAGTTGTGGCCATTTGAGTGCAAAGGGGTCTAAGAAAAGCAAGAAAAGCTCCTTGTGACCTAGCAAATTTTCTCCACAGCCCTTGGAATTTGACCCATCTTTGAACATCAATATCTATTGCTAGGATACTCAGAATAGAGCACCGTATATTCCTACAATTTACTCATAGCTTGGTGCTTCCCAAACCTACCGTTTTTCGGACTCTAAAGAAAAAAAAAAAAAAAAAAAAAAAAAAAAAAAAAAAAAAAAAAAAAAAAAAACTATTTTCAGTGTTCCAATTCTATGCTTCTTGATAAAGATGTATTATAATATCTCTAAATTTGATTTGGAATTGGACAATTTTGGGCATGCAAAACTAATTGCCAAGCACCTAGTCCATCCATATGATCAGATCCATCCAAAATAGTGTAAAATTTGATATACAAAGCTTGTACCTAGTGTTTGTCCAAATCTCCAAAAATAGGCTAAAAATAGCACTAGATGTTAGGGGGTTAAACACATATGTTTGGCATTATTTATATATGATGTTTTTAAGTCTTGGGCTGCTATTTTTTCCATATGATTTTAAAGGCAGTTCAAGTTGCACTTATATAGTTTGTGTTTTAAAAATAATAGAAAAGTACTTGAGAAGTTTAGTAAAACTAATTTGTGTGAAAATTGTTCCAAAAATATAACTTGCTAAGTTCCAGATGTATACTCTTAAACTTATAATTGCTTGCATCAATATAAGCTCTGCTGCACCTGAGCTGACTGAAGGTAAACATGATTCTTTTTCCTTAAGTTTGTTTTTTTTTAAAGATTCATTGCAAAATTACAACTTTTTCTTCTTTGTCTTCTTCTATCTCTAAATAATATACGAACCCCCTTGGAATTGATGGACCTCCTACATCATCATCCATGTGTATAATTTATAATCATTTTAAATCTAATTATCCACAAAATTGGAGGGATTGTGTAACTAGTCATTTTAATAGGAATCTAGGATAAAACCTAATTTCTTCAAGATAGCCAAAGCATCATAAAACATGAATATTAACTATGGTTCATAACTAATAATATTGTCTCCATTATAAGATGCCTAGTTGATGTACACATCCTAAACAATGATTGGGGAGTTAATTACAAATCAGTCAAATAAAAGTGTCAAATTACGGATTTGATTTTAAAACTTTAATCTTTGCTCAATATCACATTAGTATCATTCAAGTATCACATAAGTATCATACATATATTACCAAATTATCTTATTAAAAAAAGGATAATAGAAGAATGACCACTGAAACTTCTCGAAATGTGATCCTAAATACAAAGCTTCCATGACATTTAAATATAGTAATCTCTATTGTATTGCTTTATTTCCCCCCAAGTTGAAAATTATTTATTTCCAAATTTTTATGTTTGTTCGTAAAAAAATATTTATAAAAATTATAAGCTCAACTTTCATCTACAATCGATGAAGTTTCATTGTATGTTTGTTACATCATGGTGCTTTGAAGGTGATAGCCGTTTTCATTTAACCCCTAAAGGACAATCATCCACATTTGGGCTTTTTTGGAATTTAGGCATGTACCTATGAATGCAATTTACATCGGGATTTTCTGAAATTTTTATTGAAGGTGGGCCGTTTGGAGATCTTCGTGTGCATATTTTTATTTTTCAATTCCGACATCGGGATCAAAAGTTATGAAGGTTTAAGTGTCAAACGCTGCTCGTTGGGCAGCTGCTGAAATTTTCTAAGCCACTGTGAATGCAGCAAATTCTGCCCAAAACTGCCCAAAATTGCGAAAATCTGCCAAAATCTGCTCAAAGACAAAACTTTGAAATTCCACCAAAAATTGAGATTTTAATATTTTTAAAAAATAAAAATTTCAATGTATAGAGAAGGCAGTAGAGCATGTCTCCGTTGTTCGGATTTTTAATCCAATTTTTTTTCATATGCTATTTTTATTGTCCAAAAACGGCCTTTGTTTGTGAATTTCAGTATACCCCCCAGCGGAAACTGATTTTTTTGGCAACCTTCCACAACTTTTTTGAATATCATTTTTTTAAAAAAATTAGCTAACTTAGTCTTCTTTGACGTGCATCAAAACCCCCAAAATCTATAATGCAAAAAAATGGTTTTTTGAGCCTTCAAAACTCTGTTGATCCCTTTTTGCGTAGGGAAAAAAAAAACTTGTTTTTCAACTTTGAACGATATGATCTTGCGATTGGTGAGGAATGAATGTGTAAGATTTGGTGGACATGTAGACATAGAAGTTAGCTAAAAGATCTTACGGTTAGATGTACTAAAAAAGACCCCAAGTTTTCAAAATCCACCATGCTTTGAAGAGGGGCTGTTTTGAGGCAGTTTTGATGAAATATACCCTCAGAACTTTAGGGGTTAACTTAGTTACCTAAATGTCTACTTATCTTTGCTTAACCTCTAAAGGTTCAAGCCGTTTTTGGACCTCCAAAATCAAAAACTGTGATTTTTGACAACCTTGTAGAAGTTGGAGTATGGTTCTTATTTTTTTTACTTTTTGGTACATCCAACCGTAAGATTTTGAACCTAACCACCTGCACTAATACCATGTCAAATTTCAATTGTTTGATCTTTACCATTTGTGAGATTATAAGGTTCAAAGTAGACTGTTTTTTTTTTTTTTTTTTTTTTTTTTTTTTTTTTGGCTTTGCGCAAAAGGCATACTCTAAATGGTGCCAAGACAGACTTAATGATTTTTACCCCAAACATTTTGTTCATATTTATTTCCATGTAGGTAACTAAGTTGGGCCCCTCCATGCAAAATTTTAGAGTCTCATTACGCTTTTTTGGGCTTCATGCAATTTATTTTCCAGAAGAAGGTACAAAAACCACAATATGATAAAACTAAAATAATGTTAAATTTTTTTGGTTTTATAAAAAAGTGAAAAATTAAAACTTACGTCTATGATTTTTTGAATTATTGGAAAAAACAAATTTGAAAAATTCCTAAATCTCAAATTTTGACAAATTTTGAAAGACAAATTTGTTAAATTACCAAAAACTGTGAAGATTGTTTTTGTAATTTTTGGAGGGTGCCCTTGTAAAATTGGTAAGCTTTTTGACGTTGGATACTTTGGATTTTGAGTGATGATTTGGTTATGAACACATTTCCAAAAACAAAATTCTAAAAAACCTAATTTTAAACTGTCCGTTTTGGACTTGAAACCTAAAATTTCTAGAAGAAGGTTCTGAAAATGAAATTTGGCTTTGCAAATTTTGCCAGATACACTTTGCGGTATAGAGAGCATCCAGTAAAATTCTTAGGCATAAATATTACTTTTAACCCCTTCATGTCAGCTGCCCAAAACAATCGAGAGCCATTTTAGATTTCTACAACCTTTAGAGGTTAATCAATCTTAATCTGATGGTTTTACATGTACATGTGCTTCTGCAAATGGTAGTTTGTCAAGGTGCTTGTAAGAGCATTGAAACATTGTATGGTCCTTATAAGAACTTGTTAACCCCTTTTGCTTTCTCTGCCAGCAATGGCCTACGGTGCTCAGTAAACAGGGCGGGAGGGCGGGAAGGGTGTTTCAGAATCAAATCGAGTAAACTACAAAGTTGTGAGCATACGATGAATCTAAATTGTGAAATTTTTCACGCAATTAATGGGCCAAGTATGAGACCAGAGCATCGATTTGTATGAGGATTTCCATGTATTCGGGAGAAGCTCCGTAGGAACGGGCGTGTACAGAGTAGCATCGGGGCGTAGACTCTAGATATTCAGACGTGGCACGGGTGACCGGCTCTATAGGTAAAGAAGCAGCAGTTAGGCTTCGTCATGTGAATAACCAGGACGTTGCCGGTGTAAACAGCAGCCTTCACCACATCCACTTGCATTTGCGTTCGGTAAATTCGCAAGAATCGCTCGCTTATGTACAAGACCAACGGCACCGCAATGTACATCCATGTCTGTACACATTAACATATCCTCAAATCAGACATGTGCAAGATAAAGTTTTATAGAGAGAGTTACTCCACTGAAATGAAATGGGTTTTCAGACGAGGTTTAGGGGAGCAAAGACCCTACCGATCGCTCGTAGCACGGGCTGAAGAGCAACAGCATGATGGAGTGCACTATGAGGAGGCAGTAGACAATCACGAACAAGTGGTGCAAGTACCAGAACACGTTGAACCCATGGCGCTTGTGTAGCGGCCATGGCAGCTTCACGACACTACGACGGAACCAATGTGTGGCGAGCAGCATAGCTATGACCATGAGCACCACCATGACGATGGCCGTCCATCCCACCGGCATCCTGAAAATCTCACCAGACGACGGCTGGTGATCGAACTCCTCTCGGAACCACTCCTCGAACTCCTCATGTGGCGCATTTACGAATCTTGGAATGTCGCAGGTTATATGGGTTGCGCCGTGTGTGAACACTTCCACTGCTATCGCTCCAGCTATAATCTGCATACCATTCAATCAATTCATGTCAAACAATAAACTTAACATAAGAATCCTGTTTTTTTCTTATTCTGCTTCCGGAATAGTTGAGAAAACTAAGCTATGATGCACTCCATACCTTAAGAAATTCGAGACTGTTGTCGAAGGAGATGATCCTACCGAGTCGTATCGACCTGAGCCACGTGAGCGTGTTGCGACAGACGGGCAAAAGAATGAGCGCCATGTTCAGTTTGAGAGTCTCAACGGCGCAAGTCCCGTGACGTCAGCGGGCCACCCCAACGGGCCACACAGGTCGCGCAGGTGACCGGGAAACCCACACCGCACCGTCACATCAGCGCACGGGTGTACCGCAACTCTCACACGCGCCCGTGTCGCGTAGGCGTCTCTACGTTCCAGCCTCTACACTGAGAGCTTTTTGGACTCCGCACACCCCCTTCTACCTAGCATTTTTTGTACGTCTTGTTCTTTTGTGTTTCCTGATTCTAATTGCTCTGCACTATCCGCAGACTTAGTGTTTATGCGGAGCAAAAATCACCACCCAAGAATGACTCTCCCTCCCCTCGCCAACATCATCTGTATCACACACTGGGACAGAATACGCTCCTTGGCCAGGATCGCATCAAAATCACAAGATGCAAAAGGGGTTAAGTATAGGATCTTGGCAATGAATAATTGACTATATAGCTAAACAACGAATTTTGAGCAATATATAATTTCCTTTCATTATGTTGTCGATGATTAAATGTACCTTATTCAACAAATCTATTTCACTCGATGTTCGATTAAATTTTATAATGTTCTACATCAAATTTAGGAGATTTGATTACATTTCTAGTGTAAGAAACCAATGAAAAGAAAAAATTGAATCTGAGAAAAGTATCAACCCAATTCATAAAATCATTTTCTTTCACTTCAAAATTTGGACACTACGAGATTAGATTACGCACCAATAGAAGGTGTAGTTGAATTTGTTAAAGCTTTCTGTTTAAAAAATATAGATACAATCATAAAATTGACTTTGTATATACACAAAATCATCTTATAAAAATGATGTGCATACTTTCAAGTAACGGTCTTTATTCAGCTATTGATTTCAAAGTCCCATGAATGTTAAAAGGATCCTTTAAAATTGAAATTAAATATTTTAAATGAAGGACATTGAATACTACAACGTCTACAATATACATTTTTGAAATTTCAAAATTTCAAAATTTACTTTAATAAATCAACATGTAGAAGGGCTAAACAAAGCATTTTTAATGATGTATAATTTGAAGAGTTGTTTCTGCTTCATTTAAAATCCAAATTTCACTAATTTTTTTGGGTTTGGATTTCAAGTTAAATTTTAGTTTTAGAAGTAAAATTTTTTATCAACATCAAATGTTGTATAAATCTAGCAATCATTTTAGAAATATGGGTTTGAATTTGATTTCTTTGAGCTTCATTAATAGTGGGCCATTTTTAGACATTACAAGGCTAATTTTGGATTTCTTTACATGCATCCATGTATTTTGAAGATGAGTTGAGCCTGTTTTGATGTTGAAAATTGTTTATTGAAAAAGATTTAGTATGACCATTAAATCTTAAAAGTGCTAACAAATTCTTTAAAATAAAATCTTTAGAGGAAAAATAAATTTTTTAATAAATTTTTAAAGTGTATGACTTCAACTCAGATAGGCTAAGATCTAAAATTATGTCCAACCATCCAGCTATATCCCTAATTTTCAATTGTCAAGTTTGACATTTGTTATATTTAAAATTAACTCTAAATAAAACGTAAATTTGATGTTATTTTAACTTATTTTATTTAACTTGCATAAATTATTAAAATATTATTTAATTATTTGAGTGGTATGCAAAATTTAGGTATTATAATAAACAAATTGTTTTCTTCTATTGTAATGTTTTTCATTCTAATAAAGCAAATAGAACAAATTTGGAGGTATATCAAATAAAATACAACCTCTGTCCTTAATTTAAGTAATATAATATAACTTTCAAAGTTCAAGTCTTCAAATTTTAATGTATTGATAAAGGTTAACATCAACTAATTTTTGCTAGTGCTAACATCAAATGTGTTTTAGCTAACATTGCAATATTGAACTTTGTCTTTTTTATAAAAAGAACACTACAAGAATTGAATCCGTTTTTGTATGCATATTCTGCTCAATAAAAAACAAGATGCAATCAAGCTCACAAGTTTGACACAAAATGAGGAAATTGGCAATAATCATCGTACTTTCTAGTGTAAAAGGTTCCATTTACAAATTTCTAATAAGAATAGTGATTTATTTCATTACGTGTAATGAGAATTTTTAAATAATATTAAAAGAGTATATTTAAAAAAAAAAAAAAAAAAAAAAAAAAAAAAAAAAAAAAAAGTGATATCGACAAAGTTTTAAAAACTAGGGGACTAATGCAAGTTGTTGGTTTGAAAAGCTATGCTCCAATCAAATATGTGAGGCGTTATTGTATTATGATATACTATCTTTGAAATAAGAAGTGACTTCAAATTTAATTTGTTGAATATATATATGTAATTTTGAACTTTGCAAATGTAATTTCAAAACATAAGACTACAAACCCCAACGAATCTTTCTAGAATCAACACTCATTCTCATATGAGATTTATTAAAACAATTTTATCAATAGGATTAACACATGTTTTTAAAAGTGTAAATTGTGCTTTGATATTGGAATTTGGAATTCATACTTTTTTTAAATATAGAATATACAAATAAAAAAAGTGATAATTTACATGAGTGGCGTTTTTTTCAATAATAATTTGGTTAGAAATTTTTATAAGTAGTTTTTCTCCCTACTTAACAATTAAACACGAAACCTTCAACTTTCCCTATGTCATAGCTCTAAGTTGAGAAATTACAACACTTCCAATGCTATTAGAATGTATTGCACAACAAATGTCCTTCAATGTCAATTGAACTTAGTACATAATAACTTCAACGCAGTCTTTATATTCAACACGTATACACCCTTAGCTTCAAATTTATAATTGATGCTTAAAATTATCTCTAAAGTTCTCCCCAAATCTTCCTTTCAAAATTTCCTCCTCTTTCCTAACAGATGCTGAATTTGTAGACAATATATCCAATATTTCTCCCACACTAGGTCTAGCTCTTGGATCGCGTTGCCAATACCTATTCAACAGATTCCGTGCCCAACCTTCAACATACTCCGGTATCTCAGGACGAAGGTCATAATTGATTACTTGATCAATCAACAACGAAGTCTTGTCATGAAGTGGATGCTTTTCAAAAGGAAGCTTCCCTGACAACACCTCATAGCAAGTCATTCCATAAGCATAAATATCCGCAGCTCTTGAAAACACCTCAGGTTTTTGACTTTTCATTTGCTCTTTGCATGCTTGCAATATCTCCGGTGCCCTAAAAAACGCTGTTCCTACAACCCCAACGGAACATTCATAATCCGCTACAAAACACTGCCACTTCGGCCATCCACTTTGAAATTCATACACAAGTACATTTGATGCCTTTAGATCCCTGTGAATGATGTCGCGATTGTGGAGCCACTCCACCCCTAATGCAATAAGGTACATGATGACTCCACCATCCTCCTTTGAAAATGGCCCACAATCTCCAGCATTCTTCAATTGCATATTGCGTTCAATCAAACTCCGGAGATCAAAATGTTCCTTTTCCATCAAGAATGCAAACTGACCATTCTTCAACAACATACCTTGAAGCACTCTACAAATGAACCTTGGCCTCGGTTTGGGTGTAGGGGATCTGAAAATTTCCTGGTCCTCTTCATGAAATTGCACCAATCCATGGAGCAACTGGGATTTCAAGTCTCTCAAGAATGTCCCCTTCTTAAAGACCTTCATCACATGATGACATCCTTCTCTCTCATCCCACTCATAATCCCTTGGATACCTGAGTCCATGTGAGCTTGGCATGGAAGAGCTGCGCCTGCCCACCCTCAGCAAACTTCTCCTCCACCACCAACTCACCATCATCATATCTTACATGAACCTCACCATCGAATGTGCTGAAGAATCCACCCCAGGTGGGATGCCGCTGCAGCTCCATGAATTCCTGCTTGTTGCTCTTTTCGGCCTCGCCTTCTTCACCCAAGGTGCTGCTAGACTGATCCGCCAGAGTGCTCCAGTGAGACTTGGAGCGCTCAATCTGCTGCTCCACACTGCTCTCAGCAGTATTGGACGAAGTGCTCGCAGAGGCTTCCCCCGACTGGCGTATGCTTGAAGATGAGCTCTCCATCTTTGCAACAAAATACCAGGTGCTGCCGTGAATCTGGGAATTATGATCTTTTGCGCCCAAATCTAGCACTCAATGCGAAAACTGGAAATTACTCACACACACAATCTCACACAAACCAATCGTACTTAAAAACCAACTCACGACAGACAACCAGTGCAAGCAAAACAAACTAGGAACGTTCGACACAGAAGAGGGACGAGAGAGTAACGAGTGACGCAAAGCTGCAGTATTCCCGCGTTCACGAGACCGCAGCGGCAAGAGAACAAGGGCCGGCGCTTACCCGTCAACGGATGCCGTGAGCTTGGGAGTACAACCGGCAGCGCTGGCGATGTTCCGCCACAGCTAGCGCCGACTCCAGAGGTGTGGAGCGCGACCGGAAATTCTGAGGTTAAGGAGCCTCGACGGAATGGTTACCGATCAGCAGCAACAGATCAGAGTATACTCTCTCTGTGCAGGGTCTCGAACCCTTGCAACACGCCCCTAGTAATTCTACTCCACACCTGCACGAAGTCTTCTCACAGAACCAAAACCTACTGCTAGCGCCCTCCGAAACAAACCACGCACCCTCCCCTGAACTCCGAAAGACAGCTCACAACAGCAACTCAAGATCATCGACACTGAGCTAGACTAAGCACACGCAGCCACAAAACCACCCTCTCGAAGCCGCGCCAAGAGCAATAGCCCAAACCTTGGATCCAACCATCTCAGATGCCATCGCCGAGTCAAGAATCATCTCCCGATTCCCCAAGCCCTGTTCAAAACGCGCTTCTAGAAAATGTGGGACCAGGTGCGCACCCCATCCGTGGCAGGACGTTGCGGAGCTATCCTTACCGTGCGGGGATTAATTTACGAAATTGCGGACATCGTCGCAGAGGAGAATCTCTCCTTGGGGCACACATAGACCATTCCGTGCATTGCTGCAGCGATCCAGGCTGCGTGGTTACAAGATGGTATGATCCTGTTTTTCCAGGCTGATATTGTCTACAGTACCAGTGGGTCCAATTTTCTTCAGCTCAGTGAAGCGCTCGTGACACGAAGTAATGAAGAGCAGACGAGTGTCAAAAATGACAACGCTACGGCCGGCTCGACTCAGTCGGAGGGTGATGAACAGTGCCATGGTCTCCGGTGCCCGCAAGTTGGCTCCGGTCACCACGAACCCCGGCTTCGGAGACTCCGGAGAAAGTGAAGGGGGATGATCTGTGTAGGTGTGTAACACAGCGCTTGGTAGCAATATTTAAAAATAAATACCCTCAAATGTTTTATTAAAGACTCGTTGAATCTAGAAATGAATTGTATAACCATGGCATTATGAAGTGATTTATCTGTGAGCATAATGAAATTAACTTGTGAACAAGTGTCTCAATTGTTAATGAAACTGACTAGACACATCTTTTGATAGTTATGTTTCTTTTTAAAAAAAATCTACTTTACAATCCACACAATTTGGTATATTTTCATTATTTAATGTTATTTGAACATGTAATTTTTTTTTTTTTTTATCTAACATTATAGAATAGTTTTATAAAAAAATAATGATGAATCAAACAAAATGAATTCTACTTATGTTTAAATAATTATAATCTTAGTATTAAATTCTATTTTAATTATACATAAGATGTTTTTAAAGAGCTTGTTTTAATATAATTATGAAATTGAGTATAAATTAAAAAATGTGATAAATGTGTTACTTTAATTATTTGTAATTTCATCGTTTTACTATTAGAAAGCTGATGAATGATCTAAGAGTGATTTACACACAAAGTGATATGATAATTTACAATATTAAATTATGTGCTCTAATTCTAAATTTAATGAAATAAAGGAGAAGAACTAGACTGGAAGTGAAATTTCAGATAACTATATTCTATCTATAACTCATATGTTTCAAAAAATTCTACATAAATATATGTTTAATTTAATTTAATCTTATGATGATTCATAAAATTTAAAATTTGAAATAAAATGAATCGGCCCAAGCCTCAACCTCTATCCATCATTCTAAACTCACTCCTTTATTAACGAATACTACTTCTTGTCTATTATTTAAGCCCCAACTCAATCATTTCTCCCCTAGTTCCACCTACGTTGAGCCCAAACCCAAAGCCTAATCATGTTGGCTACATGCTCCATCTCAATGCCACATACCGTACGCTACTAGCACATTAGATAGAAAATAATCAATTACAAATTTGCTTAGATTTGCTCAAAATTCTTGACTCTCTTTGCAAGAAAAAATTAAATAAAATTACAGTACTACTAAAAAATATATGAATTCATGTAGCATGTGGCAAAATCCACAATGCAAAATCCACTTTACTTTTCTACAATATTTTGCTCACAAATAGCAAAACTCACAAAATCTCTTACTTACACACGACATAACCATGACACTCAACAATATGTTTGCTTAAAGTTACTAATACAAACAATTAGGGTAAAGTTGAAGGTAAATAGCCACCATCTTTGATGAAGTTACGCTAAACATCTACGAACTAGATAAATGCTTAAATTATATTTAATTATAATTCAAAACTAGCTAACTTTGAGATGTTATTTTTGGAACTGCCTAACCGCTTTTTGTACTTTAATCGATTGTTAGGCAAAACAGTGCCCAAGCTACAATACCACCCCCAACTTGCCTATTAGCATATCTAGGTGTTTTATGCAACTAACATTGTTTGCAGGCTTCTACCCCTCTTCTCGTGATGGATGGTCAAGATGTACCAACACTAGTGCAAACTTGACGGCTAGAGACCGCCTAGTAGACCAACCACTCTACCACTTCGATTCAGGTGTAGTCACGCTGGTGTAGTGGAGGGTCCTCACGGATGTAAATTGTCAATACGGAATATTCAACCAATGAACAGTGGCGACCAACTTGATTGCGGAACGCGGGCCCGTTAAAGTGAGCTGCTTCTAATATAGGAGACTGAGGCCGTTACCAAACCAAGGGCAGGCTAAAAGTGGCTGCAGGCTATGGTTGTGCCTAGCCCTTGGTGCCATGTCATGATAGAGTGATCCACCACCACCACACGGGTGGCAAAGAGGATCCCTAGCAGATATCTTTGCGGACAAAGTGAAGCGACTTGGACTGGTAGCCCAAACATGTGAAGGTTGCTAAAGGCTCATGAGCTTCTTCTTTTGCAAACCAACTTGCCCCTGCTCTCGGCGTCACAAAGAGAGTCCAAGCTGATTTTCACCATTTTGATTTGTCTTGCAGTCCTTTATGTTTAGCTAGGATTTGGAGAAAACCCTCCCTAGATTTCAACAGGGTTGTCTTAACGGACGGACATGGGCAAAATTTCCGGACACGGACGGACGGACGGACGGACGGACCGGTCGGTCCGGGGTGAAAATTGGACATATTCTATGAATATTCCTAATTTTTTCTCAAATATGCTCAAATATGCTCGAATATGCTTGAATATTCTCTCATGGACCGGCCATGACCCCTAACGGACGGACGAGCGGACCGGACGGTCTTTCGGACGGGCAGGGTTGTCTATTCGGACGGACATGGGCAAAATTTCCGGACATAGACGGACGGACGGACAGACGGACCGGTCGGTCCCCGGACATACTCGGACATTGAGGGGAGGAGGAAAATTACTAAGTTAGTTTTTTTTTTTTACAACTTACCTATAGGGGAAACATATTGATGACATGGACAACGAACGATGACGGGGAATTCCACATATGCAAAAGGGGTGCCAGCATGTGTAGGGGGCGAGAGCGGGTTCAGGGGGGCGCGAGCGGGTTCAGGGGGGGGCGCGAGCGGGTTCAGGGGGGGGCGCGAGCGGGTTCAGGGGGGGGGGGGCGCGAGCGGGTTCAAGGGGGGGCGCGAGCGGGTTCAGGGGGGGCGCGAGCGGGTTCAGGGGGGGGGGCGCGAGCGGGTTCAGGGGGGTTCAGGTAGATAGTAAATTTTTGACAATGCAAAAAAACCTAACATTTTCATCAGAATAATAAATTGGGGCTAAGCGCAATGACAAAAGTGTAAATTCAGCATAGAAAAAATGAGATACTCGTGAGCCAAAATACATGGACTTTGCAAAGTTGTATACATTTATGAAAGTAAAAGCATTTCATTACCAATTCAAACCAAAACATTACAAAAACTGTAGTATATGAAAACTAGTCACTTAGTACTAAGTTGTAACTATTCCTATTCATCTGCATCTACTCCCGCTGTGCCACTTGGTCCCGCTCCATCTTCCAGCGTCAAGCTGCGCCTGGCTCTCGTCCGTGTTCGCCGGAATGGGCCATCACTTTCACTGAGAGAACGCAAAATTTGCGAGTTCCTCAATTCTCTCAATGTACGCAATGTCTGTGGAGAGTGTTCCTCCAGAAGAAAGTCAACAGCCTCATGTTTGAAAATTAACTTCCACTCCGAAAGAGACATTTGGACTGCATCACGGGCGGTCAAAGACATGAATTGACCTTCGAGGTCTGTAACCAATTCCCCGTCCTTGTTCCATATGAGGCCTTTTGGGTGATTACCAAGTTGGAACTTCCTATGCTTCGGATCCCAGTATCCATTCAAAGTCTGATAGAAGAAATTTCGTTTTCCTTGGTCCTCCTTCTTTGATCCAATTATCTTCTTTGCCACCCTCACAATCTGATTGGGGTCATCCTCCCATCCCAACTCGTCACTTACATTGCTCTTGAAGACCGAGTGAGTCTGGGCCCGCCAACTCCAAATCAAATCTTCCCCCCACATGTTGCGGTACTGTTCACCTGGTGTGTTTTCGGGATTTTTCTCATGGCTTGGTGGCATGTATGGAGTGAGTCCAAAAACCTCGTACAAGCGTTCATGGAACGGGGATTTGCACACCGGGCAAAATCTCCTTACCAAAAAAATGTTAATTAAACACATAGGATGGAACATGTGGGTACATGATCCAACTACCCATCCACCCTCAGGACCAAATGGATTTATACACACAGGGCATACTTTTGAACCATCCATCACCCACGGTTGAGGATTTGGCCAAAGCTTTCTGCTATTAACTCCTTCCTTCATTTGAAGATCATGGCACGAAGTTGCGTTTACATCGAAATTCAACTTGGCCCAATCTATGAGTTCAGGATTCGATTCTTGCTTTGCCATGGTATCTGGATACATATCATCTGCGTTAGTCCATGAAGTGAGGCCAAAATTCCTTCGTTTGTTGTGTTGCAAGTACGATTCGTCGATCTTCTTGAACTCTAATGCAATTTGGCGCCCGTGATCAACGCTGAGAATGGTTGCTACTTTCCACTCGTAGTATGCTTTAGCAAACTTAGAAACAAGGAGCCGCAAATCATTATTGGCTCTCTTCAATGTCTCCACTTCTCCCGTTAGAGCATCGGGTGGAAATGACAAGGAATCTTGACTTAATGGTCCATCTATGTCCACATAGGCTCGCGGGTATGGGGCTGGTGGAGGCAATATCACTCCAACTCGTCGTCGTTTTGCTGGAGTGGAAATATTCTCCAACACACCGGCCGTTGCAACATCAACTGTGTTGTTGATGTAAGATTCATCCACCAACATTGGATCTTGAACTACAGGTATATCATTGGCTTGAGAAGACTGAGGTCTTTCTCGTTCTTGCAATTGATTGCGCAAATCTGATATTACTGCATCTTTTGCTGCTGATTCCAATCGTAGTTTTCGGATGGTCTCTTGTAACTCTGCTATGAAGCCATCCTTTTCTATTAGCTGTAATTGTAACTCCCCGACCTCCTCGGTCTGGTTAGACTGGTCATTTCTAACTAGAACCGGCATGCCAAGAACCATCGTAGGTTCAGTTCCGACCACGTCCAAATTAGCTGCCGTATTTGGATCGTTTTCCACGAAGATGTTGTTCGCATCGTCGTGAGGTTCTATGACGTCCGCTGGATGGTTCATTGGAGGCTCTACAGCCATATTTGCTGGTGCTGCAATTCTACGTGGTGGACGTTCTCCACGACGACCATCGGAATCAGAATCTGGTTCAGACTCTGCTGTATCAGGCTCCCGCACTTGTGTTTTTTCCTTCATTTTTTTCCCCAGGCCACCATCTGCGTATTTCCTTTGTTTGGGAATGTCACGCTCTGTCGGCGCCCTAACACTCGGCGTGGATTTGATGGTGGACCAATCCACCACTTTGTGAAGCACCACCTCAGCATACACCATTCTGCAAATGAACAATGGTACTTCATTGCGTTCAACACATCGTTGCTTGTATAGATGCTGGTAAACTTGTATAGAACGTTCAACAAACTCCGCATTCAAGCAATAATAGAGGTTAGCCTTGTCCGAGATCCTGTGTTTTCTGTGCCGATCATGTGGAAATATTTTTGTGATGTGGCACCACTCAATGAATTCCTCGCATGTGGAATATTTCCACGGTTCCGGCTCATCTTGCCAACCTCTAAATGCCAACTTTGTGGGGTTGTTCAGCACATGAAGCCGCTTCTTCATCTTCTTGCCACCACGCTTCCGTTCACGATCTCTGATTTTCTTCTTTTCGGCCTTGGTGAGTGGCCTTTCCTCCGCCGGATCTGGGTTTCCCTCCATCGTGGTGTACTGGTAAAGTTTTCTGTGTTAAAAAACACACCAACTCCTCAAAACTTCCCCCAATTGATTTTAAAATTTTCCTCCGTGGTTGATTATGGTATTGTAACTATACTTTGTGGCCCACCCAAGTATTCAGCAATAAGCCACCATGAGGTAGTTTAGGGCCCGAATTCCCGGATGAGCGTACAAAATAAGGCTGAAAGCTGGTACGTGGCGTTGTCAAAATACTGAAGACCCCACCCAAGTACTCAGCAATAAGCCACCGTGAGGTAGTTCAAGGCCTGAGTGCCAAGGTGGAGCTAAAAAAAGTGGGGGGGGGGGAGGGCGCCCCCTTCACTTATATAGTCGGGGGGGGGGGGGGGGGGGGCGCGAGCGGGGTCGGGGGGGCGCGAGCGGGGTCGGGGGGGCGCGAGCGGCCGAGGGGGGGCGCGAGCGGGATTAAGGGGGGGCGCGCGCGGGTTTAGGGGGGGGGCGCGAGCGGGTCTCGGGGGGGGGGCGCGAGCGAGGCAGGGGGCGCGAGCGGGTATGGGGGGGGCGCGAGCGGGTATGCGGGGGGGGCGCGAGCGGGTTCAGGGGAGGTGCGCAAGCGGGTATGGGGGGGGCGCGAGCGGGATCAAGGGGGGGCGCGAGAGGGTCCCCCCTTAAAACAAACTCTCATTTCCTTAGGAGTACCATTGAAGAAGGTTGGAAGACAATAATAAAAACAAATGCAATGGACTTTTTCACCATTTCTCTCTAAAATAAAATTAAAAATTAAAAATTAAAATGGGATATGAAAATAAGGAATACTGATTTGAATAATTTGGGGATGAGAAATCAAATTATAGAAAAACAATCATGACTATAATAAGGGACTCGGAATAAAAATGGATGAATAACATGGGATGAAAGAAGTTATCAAGATGAATAAATGTCATGGTGGTTAGAAACTGAAATATCCCATAACGGAATACTGATCTAATGCACCATGAATAATATAAAGTTGACTACAAGAAAATTAGTGTATTAATATTAGAATAAAATAAAAAGAATAGCATGGTGTGGAAGAGAGTTCGATTAGAGTTTACAAAAATAAAAAATATAATGCATTGAACATATGGATCCTACAATGCTCTAACATATAATAAAAAATATAAAGAATCATAAAGAAAGGCTCGATGCAATTGGTTTGGCATATAAACGGAAAAAATAAAATTAAATCAATAGCATGGAGTGGAAGAGATACAAGGAATAAAATAAAAAGAATAGCATGGTGTGGAAGAGAGTTCGATTAGAGTTTACAAAAATAAAAAATATAATGCATTGAACATATGGATCCTACAATGCTCTAACATATAATTTAAAAAAAAAGAATCATAAAGAAGGGCTCGATGCAATTGGTTTGGCATATAAACGGAATAAAATTAAATCAATAGCATGGAGTGGAAGAGATAAAAGGAATAAAATAAAAAGAATAGCATGGTGTGGAAGAGAATTCGATTAGAGTTTACAAAAATAAAAAATATAATGCATTGAACATATGGATCCTACAATGCTCTAACATATAATTAAAAATATAAAGAATCATATAGAAGGGCTCGATGCAATTGGTTTGGCATATAAACGGAATAAAATTAAATCAATAGCATGGAGTGGAAGAGATAAAGGGATTAAAATAAAAAAGAATAGCATGGTGTGGAAGAGAGTTCGATTAGAGTTTAAAAAAATAAAAAATATAATGCATTGAACATATGGATCCTACAATGCTCTAACATATAATTAAAAAAAAAATAATCATAAAGAAGGGCTCGATGCAATTGGTTTGGCATATAAACGGAATAAAATTAAATCAATAGCATGGAGTGGAAGAGATAAAAGGAATAAAATAAAAATAATAGCATGGTGGGGAAGAGAATTCGATTAGAGTTTACAAAAATAAAAAATATAATGCATTGAACATATGGATCCTACAATGCTCTAACATATAATTAAAAATATAAAGAATCATAAAGAAGGGCTCGATGCAATTGGTTTGGCATATAAACGGAATAAAATTAAATCAATAGCATGGAGTGGAAGAGATAAAGGGATTAAAATAAAAAAGAATAGCATGGTGTGGAAGAGAGTTCGATTAGAGTTTAAAAAAATAAAAAATATAATGCATTGAACATATGGATCCTACAATGCTCTAACATATAATTTAAAAAAAAAGAATCATAAAGAAGGGCTCGATGCAATTGGTTTGGCATATAAACGGAATAAAATTAAATCAATAGCATGGAGTGGAAGAGATAAAAGGAATAAAATAAAAAGAATAGCATGGTGTGGAAGAGAATTCGATTAGAGTTTACAAAAATAAAAAATATAATGCATTGAACATATGGATCCTACAATGCTCTAACATATAATTAAAAATATAAAGAATCATATAGAAGGGCTCGATGCAATTGGTTTGGCATATAAACGGAATAAAATTAAATCAATAGCATGGAGTGGAAGAGATAAAGGGATTAAAATAAAAAAGAATAGCATGGTGTGGAAGAGAGTTCGATTAGAGTTTAAAAAAATAAAAAATATAATGCATTGAACATATGGATCCTACAATGCTCTAACATATAATTAAAAAAAAAATAATCATAAAGAAGGGCTCGATGCAATTGGTTTGGCATATAAACGGAATAAAATTAAATCAATAGCATGGAGTGGAAGAGATAAAAGGAATAAAATAAAAAGAATAGCATGGTGGGGAAGAGAATTCGATTAGAGTTTACAAAAATAAAAAATATAATGCATTGAACATATGGATCCTACAATGCTCTAACATATAATTAAAAATATAAAGAATCATAAAGAAGGGCTCGATGCAATTGGTTTGGCATATAAACGGAATAAAATTAAATCAATAGCATGGAGTGGAAGAGATAAAGGGATTAAAATAAAAAAGAATAGCATGGTGTGGAAGAGAGTTCGATTAGAGTTTAAAAAAATAAAAAATATAATGCATTGAACATATGGATCCTACAATGCTCTAACATATAATTTAAAAAAAAAGAATCATAAAGAAGGGCTCGATGCAATTGGTTTGGCATATAAACGGAATAAAATTAAATCAATAGCATGGAGTGGAAGAGATAAAAGGAATAAAATAAAAAGAATAGCATGGTGTGGAAGAGAATTCGATTAGAGTTTACAAAAATAAAAAATATAATGCATTGAACATATGGATCCTACAATGCTCTAACATATAATTAAAAATATAAAGAATCATATAGAAGGGCTCGATGCAATTGGTTTGGCATATAAACGGAATAAAATTAAATCAATAGCATGGAGTGGAAGAGATAAAGGGATTAAAATAAAAAAGAATAGCATGGTGTGGAAGAGAGTTCGATTAGAGTTTACAAAAATAAAAAATATAATGCATTGAACATATGGATCCTACAATGCTCTAACATATAATTAAAAAAAAAATAATCATAAAGAAGGGCTCGATGCAATTGGTTTGGCATATAAACGGAATAAAATTAAATCAATAGCATGGAGTGGAAGAGATAAAAGGAATAAAATAAAAATAATAGCATGGTGGGGAAGAGAATTCGATTAGAGTTTACAAAAATAAAAAATATAATGCATTGAACATATGGATCCTACAATGCTCTAACATATAATTAAAAATATAAAGAATCATAAAGAAGGGCTCGATGCAATTGGTTTGGCATATAAACGGAATAAAATTAAATCAATAGCATGGAGTGGAAGAGATAAAGGGATTAAAATAAAAAAGAATAGCATGGTGTGGAAGAGAGTTCGATTAGAGTTTAAAAAAATAAAAAATATAATGCATTGAACATATGGATCCTACAATGCTCTAACATATAATTTAAAAAAAAAGAATCATAAAGAAGGGCTCGATGCAATTGGTTTGGCATATAAACGGAATAAAATTAAATCAATAGCATGGAGTGGAAGAGATAAAAGGAATAAAATAAAAAGAATAGCATGGTGTGGAAGAGAATTCGATTAGAGTTTACAAAAATAAAAAATATAATGCATTGAACATATGGATCCTACAATGCTCTAACATATAATTAAAAATATAAAGAATCATATAGAAGGGCTCGATGCAATTGGTTTGGCATATAAACGGAATAAAATTAAATCAATAGCATGGAGTGGAAGAGATAAAGGGATTAAAATAAAAAAGAATAGCATGGTGTGGAAGAGAGTTCGATTAGAGTTTAAAAAAATAAAAAATATAATGCATTGAACATATGGATCCTACAATGCTCTAACATATAATTAAAAAAAAAATAATCATAAAGAAGGGCTCGATGCAATTGGTTTGGCATATAAACGGAATAAAATTAAATCAATAGCATGGAGTGGAAGAGATAAAAGGAATAAAATAAAAAGAATAGCATGGTGGGGAAGAGAATTCGATTAGAGTTTACAAAAATAAAAAATATAATGCATTGAACATATGGATCCTACAATGCTCTAACATATAATTAAAAATATAAAGAATCATAAAGAAGGGCTCGATGCAATTGGTTTGGCATATAAACGGAATAAAATTAAATCAATAGCATGGAGTGGAAGAGATAAAGGGATTAAAATAAAAAAGAATAGCATGGTGTGGAAGAGAGTTCGATTAGAGTTTAAAAAAATAAAAAATATAATGCATTGAACATATGGATCCTACAATGCTCTAACATATAATTTAAAAAAAAAGAATCATAAAGAAGGGCTCGATGCAATTGGTTTGGCATATAAACGGAATAAAATTAAATCAATAGCATGGAGTGGAAGAGATAAAAGGAATAAAATAAAAAGAATAGCATGGTGTGGAAGAGAATTCGATTAGAGTTTACAAAAATAAAAAATATAATGCATTGAACATATGGATCCTACAATGCTCTAACATATAATTAAAAATATAAAGAATCATATAGAAGGGCTCGATGCAATTGGTTTGGCATATAAACGGAATAAAATTAAATCAATAGCATGGAGTGGAAGAGATAAAGGGATTAAAATAAAAAAGAATAGCATGGTGTGGAAGAGAGTTCGATTAGAGTTTACAAAAATAAAAAATATAATGCATTGAACATATGGATCCTACAATGCTCTAACATATAATTAAAAAATCATAAATAAGGGATCGACACAATTGGTTTGGGAGATAGACGTTTTACAATTAAATGAATAGCATGGAGTGGAAGAGAGGCTAGAGCTGCATGAGAGGTTGTGCAAGTATAAAATCCCAATACTGTGTATTTTTTAATTTGTTTTATTTTATTTTTTTCTCTTAGAAAGTAGTGTAGAGATTTCACTATTTCCAGAAGAGAAATAGAAAATAAAAAATGAGATAGAAAAGAAATGGAAGGGGGGGGCGCGAACGTGTCTGAGGGGGCGCGAACGGGTTGGGGGGGGGGCGCGGACGGGTATGGGCGCGAGCGGGTACAGGGGCGCGAGCGGGTGGGGGGGCGCGAGCGGGTACGGGGGGGGGGGGGCGCGAACGGGTATAGGGGGGGCGCGAGCGGGTACAGGGGGGCGCGAGCGGGTTCAGGGGGGGGGGGCGCGAGCGGGTCCGTGGGGACTATATAAGGTGGGGAGAAGCTCTCGCCCCCCTCACTCCTTCCCACTGCGGCTCCTTGTCCTGACGTGTGAAAACACGCCTTGCTTGGAACTGCTTATGTGGGAAGTCTTCATTGGGGCGGGGGGGGAAGTTGTTGAATTTTTTTTTCAGGGATTTTCTTTGCCATGTCTTCTAGACAAGGCTCCGGCAAGCGGCCTATGTATGTGGACTTGGATGCTCCAGATGCGGTGGACCCTATGAGTTGCGTAACACCTCATGGTTCTAGTGGTTCTACTCCTTCATCTAGCTCGAAGGGTAAAAAGAAGAAGAGTATTCCAGCGCACGAGAAGGATGACGGTTATCCACCATTGGAGTATACGCATTTCATCAGGAAGGTGGCCGTCGAGTACTACAAGGCCCGTACCATACGAATGTTGAAGGCAATGTACCTTGATCACGGAGAGGATGGTATCTACAACCTCCAACGTGATTTGGAAAGGGAATTTTGGAGCGCATTGGAAGGATCAGAGATGTACATGGATTGCATGACGAAGTATTTTCACAGCCCGAAGTGGTTGACACAACAAGTGAGTAGTGCTACGACAAATGTCATTCATGTGTTTGAATCACATGTCAAGAAACCACAAGGCGAAGAATGGAGCAACCAAGACAAAGTGTTTATTCAAAAACTGACAACGGTTCAGGAGGCATGTCAGAGATGTTCTAAGGGGAAAACAAAGACTATGCCTTGGAATGAGCAAGCATTGAACTCAGCATTGGAAGCACACATGTATGGTGCATTGATATGGATTCCGGTTACGGCCAAGGTTGTGCCATTATCTGGCTTCAATGCCGAGGGGGGGTATGGCAAAGTGCGAAAAGTGCGAATAGCCAATATGAAGAAAATTCCAATTCACATAGAATTTGCGGGAAAACTTTCCAAGGCTAAAACCGAAGTGAAGAAGCGAGAGGAACGGGCGATTGAGGCCACGGTTAACCCCGTAGAGCATCCGGGTGTGATAAAGTTTTGGGCCATTCACGCTAAGACCATGGAAGCTTATACCCTGTGGTGGAATGGAGATTGCCTCCGCAACTTCCTCAAGATAAATGAGAAGGCATCCGAGGCAACAGATTACAAAGAAATTTTGAAGTCGAGGGATATGCCCATGGAAGAGTGCCAAAGAATTGTTGCCTACCGAAAGAACCGGGGAATGTTGGCGTGGAGTCTCATCTACGTTATGGACATAGTCCATAAGGCTGAAATCCTCCACAACGACTTAACGCCATCCAACATTCTACTCCACTTTCCACCTCATGACAAGAATAAAGTATATATTGGTGTGTGCGATTGGGGTGTGGCAAGCAGAGTCATTGAGAACAAGGCCTCCCCTTATGGTGTGATGGACCCCATTGAACTTGTACAAGTAAAGGAGAGGAGGGTAGGAGTTGCACCGGAGTTGTTCTTTTTATATGGCAAAAAAGATGATGAGGAACGGAATTTGGAGCGCATGAAGAGGATGCATCCATGTACGACGCTATCTGATGCATTTTCGGTAGGCCATTTGGCAAAGAAGATATGGAGAGAAGAAGATTGCCCAGAACTCTTCAAGGATTCAATCTCAAAGATTGTATTCTCATCAAAGTTGGATGGCTTGCTTAACGAAGATCCTACAAAGAGGCTTTCACTTGCAAAAGTTGTGAATGATTTGATGAGCCCCCCTTACAACTTCCAAGCTCCCAATGGTTGTTTTAGATACACATTGTAGTTCCATAGTGAATTACGTTTGGAACATTTTGATTGCCTATGTGGCCTTGTTTGCACATTTCGAATATTTTAATAAATCGTTTTTTCGGCGTATACATGCCTTGGTGGAAAATGAAATGGTATTGTTGGTTTTGTAATGGAATGAAAAATTGTTTTTTAAAAAAAAATGAAAAAACTGTATGGCCCATTCACCGGGACTGCCCCTCGTACAAGGGTGCCTCCCCCCTAACCCGCTCGCTCCCCCCCCTCTGGAAGTTCGCGCCCCCCCCTCTGGAAGCTCGCGCCCCCCCCCTTCCAGAAGCTCGCGCCCCCCCTCTGAGAAGCTCGCGCCCCCTTTGCAGTAGGTTGCGCCCCCCCCCTTGAAAAAGCTCGCGCCCCCCCTTGGAGAAGCCCGCGCCCGCCCCCTTGGAGAAGCTCGCGCCCCCCCCCCTTGGAGAAGCTCGCGCCCCCCCCCCCCTCGGAGAAGCTCGCGCCCCCCCTGTTGGAGAAGCTCGCGCCCCCCTGGAGAAGCTCGCGCCCCCCCTGGAGAAGGTCGCGCCCCCCCCTGGAAAAGCTCGCGCCCCCCCCCTGGAAAGAGAAGCTCGCGCCCCCCCACCTGGAGAAACTCGCGCCCCCTGCACACGCTCGCGCCCCCCCGCCTGGAGAAACTCGCGCCCCCCCTCACAAGTATAAATGCCACCAACTTAGCCCAAGCCCAATATCATTTGAAATCATGGCCTCTAGTCCCGGAACTCCTTGTGGGCTCCTTGCTTGAGACTATGTGCATCACATTGGCCTGTGGTTGATGTCTACACATACCATTTTTTTCTCACATGTGTCATACTAACAGTTGCAGACAGGAGATCATTGTACCTTTTCAGAGACACGGAGAATGGCAGGTCAACAGCGTCAGTCGACGGCTGAGTGGGCTCCGTGGTGGACGTTCATTGATAAGGACCATGTGAAATGTGTGTGGTGCAATTTCACCTTTCGTTATAAACGACAAAGAGCTTTCAAGCACTATGGATGGGGTGAAGGTTCAAGCAAGAGTCATTGTACGAAGGCCCCCGCCGCCGTATTTAGGCGTTTTGCCAATTGTGGTAATGTAATACCAAAAAGAATGACACATGCGGAGATATACGGCACTGATGGTGGTGATGGCGAGGCACACTTGGCACACTTGGCACCATGTTCTAGCCAGTCTATGCCTGCTGAGCAATCTACGGAAGTGCCTCAGAGAACGGAGGAGGTCCAAGAGGAGAGGATTTCCCAAGTTCAACCGTCTCAGTCAACTCCGCCTATAAGCAGAGGCGATTCATGTACACCAAGATCTATGCGACAACAAAGTTTTACCGAGGCCTATCAGATTGGGATGCGCAATGAATTGGATGAGAAATGGGCGTCCTATTTTTATGAAGCGAATGTGCCTTTCAATGTGGTTAGACATCCATCTTTTATCGCTGCTGTGGAGGCAACATCGAAAGCGGGTTTTGTGTACCGTCCACCAGCATACAACGCAATGCGAACCAAGCACATCCAGCCAACAAAGCAGCTTCTCAAGTTGAGAATAGAGGAGAAAACGAAGCAGTGTATTAGCTTGTACGGGGCAACTATTTGCTCGGATGGATGGGACAACGTTGTTCATCGGCCGTTGATGAATGTCATGCTTGTGTGTCCAGCAGGAGATATATTCCTAGGTTCCATTGATACAACGGGGTACAAGAAATCAAAGGCATACATAGCTGGGAAATTGAAAGAGTACATCAAAGAAGTTGGACCGCAGAATGTGGTACAGATTTGCTCCGACAATGCTAGTGCGATGTTGGGAGCCATGGACCAGGTGGTTGAAGCTTATCCTCACATTTACAAGCAAGGTTGTGCAGCTCACATCATGGACCTCTTACTAGAAGATTGGGGGAAGGAAGCAACCTTCAAAGAGCTGATTGCCTTGGCAAAACGCATACCAAATTTTATACGTCGCCGTCATGTCACCATGGCTTTGTTTCGCCAATTCAGCCCGAAGTTGTCTCTGTTGTTACCAGCGGAGACAAGATTTGGATGCTCGTACTTGATGATTGTTCGATTGCTTGAACTGAGGGAGGCACTAATCCAGGTGGTAGCCAGTCCGAAGTGGGATGAATATGTGGGTACTTTATTCAATCGGTCAAACGGTTATCGAGCTCACACCTTAGCATGTCAAGTACGGAGTACCATTCTCGATGAGACATTTTGGTTACGTTGTGAGAATCTTGTGCATGTTATGAAGCCGGCTGTTGTGACCTTGAAGACATTTGATGGACAAACACCGGCAATGGGGAGGGCATGGTTGGCCATGAATAATTTGAAGAAGCATGTGTTCCGTCTACGGGGTGATCCTTTTTTCCTAGACCCCGCTATAGCAGATCGCTTTGAGAAACATTTTACGAAGAGATGGAAGATGATGTTGACAGATCTCCATTACGCAGGCGCCATTTTGAATCCCTACATTTTCCCGGAGAGCCACGAGCTATTGACTAACAGTGCTGCGAAGCGTGCACTCCTGCAAGTGCTAATTCATTTGAGTGAGTGCCTTAAACTGGACCACGATACTGTGTTGTTCGAGCTAACACAGTTTGAGGAACGCACCGGTCCATTCAGCCCTTTGGAGGCCCCAAACATTCGACAGACTAAGATGCTACCTCATCAATGGTGGCAGCGGGTTGGGGGCGATGCGTTACCGTTGATAGCAAAGCGCATCCTTTCGTTAACATGCTCGGCATCATCATGTGAGCGAAATTGGAGCATGTATTCCTTTGTTCACAGTAAGGTTCGCAACCGATTGGCCGTGAAGAAGGCAGAAGACTTGGTGTACATTTACACGAACAGTAAGCTCCTTCGAGAACGACGTGGAGCGGATCCTGTTCTTTGGTACGAGAACCAACCGTTCTCCGAAGACTCGGATGAAGAAGTGCCAGCCATGTACGATGAAGACGTATGTGATGATGATGGAGATGAAGGATTCCACGACGGACTTGAAGTTAATGAAGGCGATGGTGATGACGGTGGAGTTCATTACACTCCTGCTACTATGGATGATGAGTATCCAGAGTTACCCGTGGACAATGGTGATGGTGACATGCCACGCACTGAACCCGTTAACCAGCCGAATGGAGTTTTTGACTGGGCAGGATTTGATGAAGAGGCAGCTACTTCGCCTCACCACGTTGTCAATGAAATACAAGCTAGAGGCGAGGTCGCATACGATCGGGCAGACGATGATATTGACGATGAATTTGAAGTCGAAATGACTCAGCATCAAAGCGACGATGGTGGCAATAATGATGACATTTACCCCGTTCGTAGCGTTTCGAACAATGACAATGAAGAAGGGGGTAACAACATGGGAGAGCAAATTCCAATTCCAGAAGACGTTGAGGGAGGAGAAGAAGTTGAACAACTCCAGGCCACTCTGCCAGTAAATGTTGAGGAAACAATCAGGTCTGGAGGTTTGGATGAAAGCCCTCCAAGAAATGAACAATCCGAGACAGTCAGAAATGGAGAAGAAGATGAAATTCCTATTGGCCGATTGTTTCAAACACCCCTGCCCCAGAGTACACCTTCAATCGGAGCAGTACTTGCAGGGTTGGGTCGACCCCCTCCACCTCGTTCAAACACTTCTACTGGGCATGGTTCATTAACTCCAACACCGAATACAAGCATTCCACTCACTTCTTCTGGACAAAGTCTACCAGCTGGACCTTCTACGACGCGTCATGGAGTAATACGGTCACGGAAAGGTCCAACAAACGTTCGCCCTTTTTTTTCAGGATATACTGTTGGAACTACCCCGTCTGTACATGTGGCTCTGGGTAAACGTAGATTACCCGTAATGAATGTGGACGGAATCACCGATAAGACCAAAAGACGGAAGATCAAAAGAATTGTGACCACAGTGGTGGATGGTACAGTTGACCACGAAATTCGCAACATTCATTCCACGGTGGAGGAGTATGTGCCTAATCAGGGGGGAGATGGAGATGACGAGGGGTCGAAATCCTCAGAAGGATATTACTCATCAGAAGATAGCCGTGAAGAAGCACCTGATGATGAAGACATTGTTGTAAGAGTACCATTGGGTAAGCCCGGTACTCGAAGGAATCCAGAGCGGCGCACCGCCAAAAAAAACAAAAAAAAGTGATACATCTATTAGCATATTACATATAGAAGTTATATAGAGAAAGTATAATATATATGTCTCCAAAATAATTTTAAAAAAACACAAAAAAATATAATATATATATATATATATATATATATATATATCTAAATTTTATACGTAGATACTTATATGTTAACCTTAGTCAATGTCCATAAAACATTAGCTAAGGCTATTGAATGTAATTTTGTTTCGACATGAATTGAAACTTCTCTCATTTATGTCACTATGAAAAATTCAGTAGTGTCTTAATTTCCTTCAGTGGTTGATTCTTGTTCCCAGCTCGCGCCCCCCCCTTCGCAGGCGCTCGCGCCCCCCCTTCGCAGGCGCTAGCGCCCCCCCTTTGCAGGCGCTCGCGCCCCCCCTTCGCAGGCGCTCGCGCCCCCACCCCAAACCCCTTCCTCGCGCCCCCCTGCAATCGCAGGCGCTCGCGCCCCCCCACCATCAAAGGCGCTCGCGCCCCCCCCCCTCGCAGGCGCCCGCGCCCCTCCCAGTCGCTCGCGCCCCCTCGCTCGCGCCCCCCTTCCCAAGACGCTCGCGCCCCCCCTCTCACGTGCTCGCGCCTCCCTCACTCAAGGCGTTGGCGCCCTTCCTCTTAGCCACGTCATCCCCCAAGTCAACAATATTTGGTGACATGTCGGACGCGTGGCATCCTAGGTGGCCAAGGTAACTCCCATTTCACCATTTGGGTGGTCAACCGTAAGTCCTGGTCAAACGGACCTCCCCTGACCCCTAACGGACGGACGAGCGGACCGGACGGACGGACAGGTCCTTTTGTCCCATGAACAACCCTGCGGACGGGGAGGTCCTATGAACAACCATGGATTTCAAACATGGACGTCGAGGGTCAGAGGCTCATGATTCTGTTTGTTTTCCAATGCTCTTTGTTCGTCATCTTAGAGAGTATGTCAATGGATCAGAGCGCGGTTCTTGTGTGGCAGTAGCAACAGCTATATTTCATGACATTAGCACTGCGAGGATTTAGGAGACTTCTTGCAGCGCGCCAAGACGTCTGTAGGCGCATGACAGAGGCTTACACCAATCTGGATTCTTCGATCAAAATTTGTTGGGGTCATTTAACACGAGAGAGTTCAAAGGGCGAATGCGTATGGATATGTCGACATTTGAATATTTGTGTAGCACCCTTGCACCGGTCATGATGCGGCAAGATACAAGCATGCAACTTGCAGTTCCTCTTCAAGTGAAGATTGCCGTAGCCATATCCAGATTAGCGACAGGTAATATGATGCAAACCATCGCAGATTTGTATAGAATTGGTCTTTCCACAAGTCAACTTGCGGTCTCTCAATTCTGTGGTGCCGTGAAATCCGTTTCGCTCAAGAGGTTCATGAGATGGCCTTCAGCTAGCGTTATGGAGAAATTTGCACAAGAGTTTCAGAACATTCACAATATACCGTACGTGGTGGAGGCCGTGGATGGCTCCCACATTCCCATTGTGGCGCCCCAACTACACGCCGCAGATTACTACAATCGTAAGGGATTCCACTCTATCATCTTGCAAGGGGTGGTTTCTAGTAAATGTTTGTTTTGGAATTTCGACATAGGTTGGGCAGGCTCGATGCATGATGCCAACTTATGGGGGAGAACTGATATTGGATAGTGCTGTGAGGACGGAAGACTCTCACTATACGCACTAGTTGGTGATGCTGCATATCCTTGTCGCCCTTGGATGTTGGCACCGTTCAGGGGCCACAAAGACGGCTTGACAAGGGAGGAGTACCATTGGAATTTTGTACAAAGCTCCACACGCATGTGCGTAGAGAGAGCATTTGGGACGCTCAAGCGCAGGTGGTGCATCTTGTTAAAGAGAGTTGATGTGCATTTGAAGAATGTCCCTGAACTTGTGAGCACATGCTTGGTGTTGCATAACATTTGCATCATATTCGGTGATAGTTTTTGGAAAACCGAGTGGATGCAAGAGGCGACGGACGAAGTGCACAACGGTGTATCCACCAGCAGACAAGTAGGAACATCCACACAAGAGAGATTGGCCGTCGCAAACCACGCACTACAAAGCTTGGCAAGCATTGATGACAACTACAGAGAGACCCTAGAATACATGAAGCAAGAATGTACAAAACAATTTCAAATTGCAATCGGCACAGGAGGGAAATTTGTTCAAGAGCTTTGTGCAAGAAGGAATGCAATATCAAAGAGTCTTTGGATGGCCAAGGCCAAGGCATGTATTGCAGAAACTTTTCCAGAACATGATAACTGATAGAGCAACTACCTAGAGCTTCTCTACTAACTTCTGCATTGTTTGCTGCATGCTTAGTAGTAAAGCCATCTTCATGTCATCGTTGGCCTTCATTCCTTCCATCAGACTTTTACTACTCTCTCTTATCTCACCAATGCAACGCTCTAAGAAAATTTCTTCCTTACGCTTAGGTTCAGGAGATTTGGATGTACTCTCCTTGCTTTGTTCCTCTATTGTGAATGTGTGGGATGTGCTTGTGAACTTAGGCCCATCTGGATTTGGAGCTCTCGCATGTGCATGCGAGACCACATTCGCCCTGTCATGCATAAACTCATCCACGAGCTCATACCAACGGCACTTCTCTGATCTGTGTGAGCCTGACTTTAAGTTCATGGCCTTGTCCTCCTTGTAGTCGTTGTAGATAGCAGTCCATTTCTTTCGGCAGGCTTCACTGTCCTTTGTGAAATCCGGGCACATAGAAACAAGCTTGGTATGCAATCGAGACCCGTTATCCACACCTGCACGTGCACACAAACCCAGCATATGTTTCACATGAGCATATTCACCTAGCACTTTCCACATCCTCATTCAACCTGTCAGTGCAAAAATGCCAACAGGGGATGCATTAGTAACATATTTGAGCAAATTTCCTCCTCCGTCAACTGCATTCACCAAAATAACTAGAGCACTTAGAATGCATACATTTGCATATGAACTCTGAAATCAGAACTGAAATTGCACCTAATCAACTAAATTTTCCACAACCAGTAACTCATCACAAATGCCATCATAACACATGGCAATGTGCATTAGCAAAATGGACTCCTAAAACTCAATGCACATGACCCATGACCATACTCTGCAAATGCTGAAATCACCATTCCGACAAAGATCACCATTCCCACAATGGATATGTTGAAAAAGCTTCAGCAACCTTCTGAACTGATTCGATCTAATTCACATATTGTTTAGTCATAACTAAAGAGTTAAATTTGAGAAAAGTGGCACAGTTTACGTCACAAGCAACAAGCGATGTCCAGTGATCTCCAGCAAATGATGTCAATGAGCTCAGGTGCATTCAAACTCCTCACCTGCAATACCTAACGATGTCCTCCACAACCATGATTTGTTTCTATGAAATAAAGTAGAGGAGAATTGAAGGAAAACAATACCTTGCTTTGGTGGAGCACTGAATGTGTTATGCATTTCACCCCAATTGGTGATGAGTTGTATGACCCAGTAATCTTTCCACAGGCCAACATGCTTTAGAAGCTCAAGCTCTTCTTTTGTAGCATCCATCTTGACTTCTTCCTTTTTTTTCTTCACAACCCTGCTTTTCTTGGCCGGCTTGGATTGCTCGGTGAGGTCGATGGGTGCGGAAGGACTACCTTGGACAGGAGGTGGAAATCCAACACCATGAACATGGGGCATGAAGGAATGCGGAAACATGAAGGACATTTGATTTGGTGCACTTGTGAATCCTTGGAAAAATGGAGGCAGGGTCATCATAGGAAGCTGCGAGTGAAAGTTGGCGGGCATTGGCGGCGGAGTAGAACCGTTGGAGTCTCGTATTGTCCCCTACGAGTCCATTCAACGCAACAAAAAACAAACCAAAACACAATTGAGAAAATTGAAAACATGTGGGTGGGGTTTCAGAGTGCACGTCTACAGAGAGGGCGGGTGTGATTGCAGGTGCTCCGTCTTGCAATCTACTGGCTGCCAAGGACGGCGCATGCGGAGTGGATGGGTGTGGAGCAGGTGCAGCGGAAGGATGCGGAGTGCAGTGCAAAGTGTGGGCGGAGTGAAGGCGGTGTGCAAGAGTGTTAGGTCGGAGTCAAAGTCGACAGTCACAGGTCTGCAGAGGACGAGCGAGGAGATCACATGGTGGACCCAGTTTAGAGTGAGGTGGACACAAAAGGTCTCACTACCGGTAGGTTTCCCCTGGTAGTGTGAGGAGCTTTGTGCACACCGCCACCTCACGGTGCCAGCCACCTGCCTGCCACTAGTGTGGTGTGTGGCAAGTCGGTTGGCCCAATGGGAGGCAGCGATTTGAGGTGCTTGCCCTTGGTATGGTAACGCACTGAATCCAAAAAGGCCACCAACAGGTGGTGAGCCAATGAGACAATTATAGTATGGTGGCTGCCTAGTGAATTTGTGTGGCTGGCTGATGCTGTCTGGAGAATTTAGGTGGCTGCAGCTTACCTGGATGGAACCATTGAGAACCGCCTCATGTTTAAACCCGGGTGTGGTACTCATGTTATGGATATGGGATAAATGCTCAATTTCAAAAAATATTAAAGAGAGTAGAGGGGAAGCACAATATAGTGGACCAATAAAGTGCTTATACTTTCCCCAATTTGAGCCCCTTCCGTAACCACTAAAGAAACTTGTGGGATCTGCATTGCATGTCGATGCAAAATTAAGTTTGGGATACGGAAAGTAGACTTGATCTTCTTCAACTTCCTAAAGTTGTGGGAAAAGACATTGAGTTTACAATAGAAAACAGAGATGTCGAAGTTGGGTAAAGTGAATGCAGTCATTTTGGAAAAGTGAACATAACAGTTTAGGGTTTTGTTCGAAATCACTTTTAATTTCGCCCTGCCCTCTGTATGTTTAAGAGGTATTCTAAAATAGTCAATTCATATTCTCATTAATTGGTTTAGCATTCCAAAAGTACGCAAGGATGTTTTTTAGGAGGGTCACTTCCGCGGTACTTTTTGTGCATTTTTTTTCACCGAACATTGTTTTTTAAATTGAAAAAAACATCCTCTAAAGACAATAGAGGGCACCAAATGAAGAAATTAAGATTTTGGAAAAGTTCATTTTCATGATTTAGAACTAATGGTCAAATTTAGTTTCAATTGAGGATATTCTTTTTATGAAGATGCAGGTAAGATACTTTATGACACCCTAGAAAGTAACTAAAATGATCAAAAACTACACCAAAATGCTCAAAATCAGCTTTGACCTTTAGAAAACAGCACACTTCATATTCACTTCTTAGTGATCACATTTTGCACTTTGTGGTCCACTTTATTGTGCTCTCCCTCAGTAACATTAGGAATATGGGACAATTCGTTTGAGAGGTAAAATGTGCGAATATGGCATAAATGTACAATGCTTCAAAATCGATGAAAGACAAATTCACAACAATGGTTCTTGTACAGATGGAGTGCTATGCCCTCACCAATGACTGTGGAATATAAGGCTTTAGACAACCATGTTTAGTTTTTGAAATAGAACAAATTGCTATGAGATTTTTTCTCTTGATCCACAGGCTGCATACATTCTTGGGTGACAGCCTCAAAATCAGGATCACCGTTATGTTCTCGCCCTCTGGAGCAATGATTCTATCAATCTCAGCAAGCAAGAATGAAAAACAACACAATTGTCACTGAGGCTTGCAACTGGTTTCCGATTACAACCGGATTGGATTTCCAGTTACAGCTGTTTCTTTGCTGCCAAGATGGCCCGATCCAATTGCTCTTGATCTCTGAACAGTGAACACACCTTATTTAGTATCATTAGTTCACAATCACTATAGTTGGGTGTATAGTTCCTTCCATGAGTACACCAATATGTGATTAAGAGAGAGTTCCTTCCATGAGTACACCAATTTCTGTAGAAGAGAGAGTTGCAATGTCTTTGGCTAGGCTTGGTACAGGAGATGGATTGCGTATGGTTGGAGAAGTGTACGGAGTGGCGGAATGTACAATTTCAGGAATTGTGAGGGAATTTTGTAAAATGGTGAGATTACATTTGCAAAAGATTTTCATTCAAATTCCAAATGAGAGCAAACTTAGGGTTTTAGCAAAGGAGTTTGAGAGGCTGCATAACATACCGTACATAATAGGAGCCATAGACGGTTCTCACATTCCGGTGCAAGCTCCAGTTATTGGTGGAGAAGATTATTACTGTCGCAAGTCTTTCCATTCAGCTTTGTTACAAGGAATTGTGGACAGAAACTGCATTTTTTGGGATTATGAGTTTGGATGGGCGGGAAGCTTGCATCATTGGACTGTTCTTCAACAAACCAAGGTTGGAAGAGCTTGTATGGAAGGGAAATTTTTACCATACAAGTTGATTGGAGATGCGGCGTATCCGGTTCGGCCTTGGATGTATTGTCCCTTCAAAGGATGTTATGATGGACTTGAATCATACAAAGCACATTGGAATTTTATCCAATCTTCAACCCGAATGTGTATAGAGCGTGCGTTTGGAATATTGAAGGATAGATGGAGGATAATTCAGAAAAGAGCGGATGTTCCACTTCGATCAATGGCAGATATTGTCGTCACTTGCATTGTCTTGCATAATTTATGCATCATCACAAAGGACAAGTTTGATGCAATTTGGATTGAAGAAGCCGAGGTGGAATTGCAGAAACGGGTTGAAGATGGTATGGTGAAGGGAGGACAATTCATACAAGGAGAACGAGCTTCTATTGAAGAGGTAAGATCACGCATTCTGAAATCTGGTGGAAGAACTACATCTCAGAATTTTGAGCAAGAAGAAGTAGATGCTGAAGAAGAAGCTTTTTTGATCAAACAAGATGAGAAAGATGCTGATTTATTGAGAGAAGCGACCGTGGCTCATGAGTCAATTGCATTTTGCAAAAACTCTTTGGGAATTCCATTTGTCAAAAGAGTCGACTATCCAATTTTCAGAATCAAGTAGTGATTCTGATATTATGGAAGAGTAGCTACAGTTTTTCTAGAATTACTGCCATATGCCTATCCATGTTCTTCAATAAAGCCGTGCTTTCCTGAAAGGTAGTGAGAAAGCTAGAGGAATTCTGGCATCTGCACAACCTTTTCCAAGATGATTTCCAAATTGTCTTGAAATTTCTTCTTCTTCATCTCGGGCTTTGGAGTAACCTCTTCGTCTTGCAAATCTGATGTTGTCTTCTCCTCGCTGTTCTCGTCTCCACCTTCTGTGGCACTTGCTGGAAATTGATTCTTCACACATGCCCGAGTTGAATTCCAAACGTCGAGTTGGTCAAACCATTTGCTGTCTTGGTGCTTTAAAAGGCCAAATTGGCCAAATCTGAAATCTGATTTATTTTATTTTTAAATTCGAAAAAAAAATTGAAAAAATATTCATGGTTACAACTTCGACAAATATTCTACTTCTTCTTGAAAAAAATTATGGCAGCAAAAAAATAATACTAAAAAAATTTAAGCAAAACAAATCCATAGGCATACCTTGTTTTTTGGTACATCTTGAAAATTCTTCTTCCATCTCCCCCCGAATTGAAATCAAAGTCTCTACCTCATAATCTCGCCACTTCCGAGTTGCACTTTCTTCTTCTGATTCTGAATCAGCCAAATTCACCACTTCCTTCGAAGCCTTCTTCTCGGATTTCTTCTTCTTTGCTGAAGCTTTTGCTTTCCCTCCTTTCGGTAGATGCACCTGCACCTACACCAAAAAGAGAGGACGACCCCTCCATCAAGAGCCTTTGCTGCAGCCCGGATTGCCTCGTCCTCCTTTGCCTTTGCTGCAACCCGAATTGCCTCCTCCTCTTTTGCCTCCATCAAAGGATTCCTTGCATTTGAACTCGGGGACACTTCCACTCTTGATGGTTGCAAATCTGAACCGTTACAGCAAGGCATTCTGAGAGGCATAAAAAACCTATGAATACCAACACCAAAACGATCAAAATTTGGAGCATGCATTTGAGGAGAAATGGGCTGAAATTGAGGTTGAGAAAAGCTCATCCATCGTGAATTCTGACTCCATGCTTGTCCTTCCGATTGAGAGAACTCTCCATCTTGAGAGTAGCCTTCCATTGTAATGAACACAATGAAAAAAAAAAAAAAAAAAAAAAAAAAAAAAAAAAAAAATCTGCAAAAAAAAAAACTGTCAAAAAATTCTGCAAAAAAAATAACTGTCGAAAAATTCTCCGAAAACCTAGCAAATCTGATGTTCTCCCTTCTCACACTTGAGAAAGAAGAAAAAGATGATTCCAACTGATCGAGCAGCAATCTTTAAGGACAAATTTTGGGAATGAATAGTAATATAGCTGTTGTGAAAAAAACGGCTCAAAAAATGGCCGTTAGTAAAAGTTGTCATTCTGAAAAAATATTAAAAAAATCGAAATGATTGGCTGTGAGAATTTCGTCCAAACGGCCTCCCGGATTTCTAGTCACGCCCACCTCTTGAGGTAGGCCTGACTAAAAATACGGGGGTCGTCAATAATGTGCCTTTTTGCAGCCAACAAGGACAAAAGTGCTGTCTATGTCATTTTCTCCTCGTCTTGTCCTTTCGGCTGAAAATTTAGGTGTAAAGTGGCATTTCTTCCTCCTCTCGATTCCTACGCATGTGATTGGCTGAAATTTATTTTATGACGGCCTCTCGCCTCTAGTGTAAAGGGGGCCTAATATATACAATGCTTTGGAGCAATTGCAATACCGTAGTTTACAAGCAGCTTCGACGCTCTCTTGACAAATAATTAATTAATTTCAAATTTTAGTGTGCAGCACCTAAATATATTATATTCAAATTTCTAGTAACTTTATTTTTTAATTTTAATTTTTTTTGGCTTAAAGCCTTATTTAAATTTTCTACTAATGTTTTAATCCTACACATCTTTTTTGCATTGGATGGCAAGATAGAAGTGGGTAAGAGGTGAGAATGCTCTCTGCTTTATGCAAGTAGAGTGGAGTTGTGTCCAAAAATGCATATGGAAAATATAAACTTTAAGGTGAAGCACCTAGTTGGTATTCTTTTTTATAGCACGCATTATTTTTGTATATAGTCTTCAAATGACATAAAAGTTTTTGGAAGTGAAAAATTACTTGATTTATAAACTTTTCTTAGACCAACAAGATTTCCAAAAAGTTAATCTTCTATGCACAAAGCTACAGTGATTGCTGTGCATTTCTACCCTATTGTAGATTTTCATTTTCTCTATCAAGGTTTATTGCAGCTTTTACCCTCTCCATGTTTGTTTGAGCATGAAGACACATTGTTTACAATCGTCTAAGCATTATTTCTTCAACTGTGTCCATAGGTATTCTTTTTATTCCTATTTTGAGCCATTAAAGAAGCCTGTGAGTTAGGAGTGTAGCACACAAAAATGTGGCACTTTTCCGGATTTTTAGTTATTAAAAGATATCATATTTGTTGCTTGTGATCTTTGTCATCCTTGCGTATTTTTAAGGCTAGGTCCGTAGACTTGCCTAAGTATGGCCCATGTTCATTGGAACATGATCATTTTGTCAATAGTCTTTTATAGGAAAATTATTATGATTATTATTTTAGATTTTTCTAATATTATTATAATATCTATTTATCAGTATATTATGATATACTAATATCTCATAATCAAAAAATTAATATTACCCAAATTGCTTATATTGATTATGAGAATTCTAAAAATCACTATACATTATATTGTAATTACATCATACATTTGGTAATTATACACATTTTTATCATTTTACTTAATTTGATTATTTGTAATGTTTATAGATTTTATAAATTTTGTAAATTTCCATGAGAATATCAAATTTTTTTCAATTAAACTTTTTTAGAACATGAAGATGTAATAAGCATATATATTTTGTTCAAAAACTAATCTATTTATATATGTCATGTGTTTTGTAGATAAAACATTTAATAAATATGTATATTATACAATAGACTACATAGGTATTTTCAACTTGTGTTTATGAAATTACATATGTACAAAGCTTTAAGTCTTGAATTGCAATTTTTTCCATCTGATTTTCCAGGCAAATTAAAGTCGCAGTTATATAACTTGTGTTCAAAAAACTTGTTAAGTTCCATATGTATGTTATTACACTTATAATTTTTTGCATCAATGTAGATTGAGCTGCATTAAGCTAAATAATTTGAGTGAAGCCAAAGATAGAAGTGATTCTTTTTCCTTTGTTTCTTCTAAGCATTTGTTTTGAAATTACTACTTGGCCTTCTACGCCTACTTCTACCTCTATGTAATATACTGTACGTTGGTAATAAGTTTGTTCATAAATGATATTCAAAATAAAAACTTAAAAAATTGGAAATTTTAAGGATTGAAAAGCAAAAACATGGGAAACTATCTCATGTAATTTGTCTATTTTTAATCTACTTTAGTCTATTTTTAGTACTTAAAAACTAAAACTAAAAGAATAGATTCGCCTACATACGGCTTGACATGTTGCTAAAACATTTAAATCATAAGGTCAACATATTAAAATATTGTTATAATAAAATAATACTAAAATTGCACAATTTCAAAATTAGTAATACTAAAATTGGTAACATTGATTTTTATAATACTGATAATCACTAAATATATTGTAATTATATCATATTTCTAATTATAAACATTCTATCATTCTACTAACTATATTTGATTTAGTCTTTTGTAATATAAATTATAAATTTTACTCTAAGATAGTTTTATTAATTATATGATATTTTTCAATTAAAATTTACCATAATATGACCATGTAATAAGCAAATATATTTTGTTCAAAATTCATTTCATGTATGATTGTTGGAGGTTTTGTAGATAAATATTAGACACTTATACTATATAATCTACATAGGTATTTTAACCCCCTAATGTCCATGAAGCCTGATTTAGGCTTCTGTCCCTGTTTCTTGGCATATTACTTTTTTTCTATGCGGAATTAAAATCAAAACCTAATTAGAAAGTTAGGCTGAACCAACCCTCTTACTTCATACAATTTGGAGCCTTGAGTCAAAAGTTGTGGCCATTTGAGTGACAAGGGGTCTGAGAAAAGCAAAATAAGATCCTTATGGCCTAGCAAATTTTCTCCACATCCCTTGGGTCTTGATCCATCTTTGAACATCAATATCTATTCCTAGGATACTCAGAATAGAGCGCCGTAAATTCCTACAGTTTACCCACCGTTTTTTCAAACTCTATGAAAAAAAAAAAAAAAAAAAAAAAAAAAAAAAAAAAAAACGTGCAAAAGAATGTTACTTTCAATGTTTCAATTCTATGCTTCTTGATAAAGATGTATTATAATATCTCTAAATTTGATTTGGAATTGGACAATTCAGGGCATGCACACTAATTGCCAAGCTCCTAGTCCATCCATATGATCAGATCCATCCAAAATAGTGTAAAATTTGATATACAAAGCTTGCAACTAGTGTCTGTCCAAATCTCCAAAATTAGGCTAAAAATAGCACTCGACGTTAGGGGATTAAACATATATCTTTGGCATTATTTATGTATGATGTTTTAAGTCTAGAACTACTATTTTTTCCATATGATTTTACAGGCAGCTCAAGTTGCACTTATATAGTTTGTGTTTTAAAAATAATAGAAAAGTACTTGAGAAGTTTAGTAAAACTAATTTGTGTGAAAATTGTTCCAAAAATATAACTTGCTAAGTTCCAGATGTATACCCTTAAACTTATAATTGCTTGCATCAATATAAGCTTGGCTGCACCTGAGCTAACTAATTTGAGTGAAGCTAAACATGATTCTTTTTCCTTTGTTTTTTTTAAACATTCATTGCAAAATCACAACTTTTCCTTCTTTGTCTTCTTCTACCTCTAAATAATATACAAACCCTTGGAATTGACGGACCTCCTACATCATCATCCATGTGTATAATTTATAATCATTTTAAATCTAATTACTCACAAAATTGGAGGAACTGTGTAATTAGTCATTTTAATAGGATAAAACCTAAGTTCTTCAAGATAGCCGGAGCGTCATAAAACATGAATATTAACTATGGTTCATAACTAATTATGTTGTCTCCATTATGAGATGCCTAGTTGATGCACACATCCTAAAAAATGATTGGGGAGTTAATTACAAGTCAGTCAAATAAAAGTGTCAAATTACCGATTTGATTTTGGAGGTTTAGGATTTTTTCCAGTTCAAAACCTAAATCTTTCCTCAATATCACATTAGTATCATCCAAGTATCACATTAGTATCATCCAAGTATCACATTAGTATCATCCAAGTATCACATTAGTATCATCCAAGTATCACATAAGTTTTATACATAAATCACCAAATTATCTTATTAAAAAAAGGATAATAGGAGAATGACCTCTGAAACTTCCCGAAATGTGATCCCAAATACAAAGCTTCCATGACATTAAAATATAGTAATCTCTATCGAAAATTATTTATTTCCAAATTTTTATGTCCGTTTGTAAAAAAATAATTATAAAAATTATAATCTCAACTTTCATTTACAATTGATGAAGTTTCATTGTATGTCTGTTACATCATGATGCTTTGAAAGTGATAGCCGTTATTCAATTAACTTAGTTACCTAGATGTTTACTTATCTTGGCTTAATCAATCTTAATCTGATGGTTTTACATGTACATGTGCTTCTGCAAATGGTAGTTTGTCAAGGTGCTTGTAAGAGCATTGAAACATTGTATTGGTCCTTATAAAAACTTGTTAAGTATAGGATCTTGGCAATGAATAATTGACTATATAGCTAAACAACGAATTTTGAGCAATATATAATTTCCTTTCATTATGTTGTCGATGATTAAATGTACCTTATTCAACAAATCTATTTCACTCGATGTTCGATTAAATTTTATAATGTTCTACATCAAATTTAGGAGATTTGATTACATATTTAATGCAAGAAACTAATGAAAAGAAAAAATTGAATCTGACTAAAGTATCAACCCAGTTTATAAAATCATTTTCTTTCACTTCAAAATTTGCACACTACAAGATTAGATTACGCACCAATTAGAAGGTGTAGTTGAATTTGTTAAAGCTTTCTGTTTAAAAAATATAGATACAATCATAAAATTGACTTTGTATATACACAAAATCATCTTATAAAAATGATGTGCATACTTTCAAGTAACTGTCTTTATTCAACTATTGATTTCAAAGTCCCATGAATGTTAAAAGGATACTTCAAATTGAAATTAGATATTCTAGATAAAGGACGTTGAATACTCCAACGTCTACAATATACATTTTTGAAATTTCAATACTTAAAATTAATTCTAAATAAAACGTAAATTGAGGTTATTATAACTTATTTTATTTAACTTGCATAAATTATTAAAATATTATTTAATTATTCAAGTGGTATGCAAAATTTAGGTATTCTAATAAACGATTTTTTTTCTTCTATTGTAATGTTTTTCATTCTAATAAAGCTAATAGAACAGATTTGGAGGTATATCAAATAAAATACAACCTCTGTCCTTAAATTAAGTAATATAATACAACTCTCAAAGTTCAAGTCTTCATATTTTAATGTATTGATAAAAGTTAACATCCACTAATTTTTGCTAGTGCAAACATCAAAATTTGTTTTAGCTAACATTGCAATATTGAACTTTGTCTTTTTATAAAAAAGAATACTACAAGAATTGGATCCATATTTGTAGGCATTTTCTGCTCAATAAGAAAGAAGATGCAATCAAGCTCACAAGTTTGACACAAAATGAGGAAATTAACAATAATCATTGTACTTTCTAGTGTAAAAGGTTTCATTTACAAATTTCTAATAACAATCTCATTGGTGTAAAGTGATTTCACTTCTTTCTTTTCTATAAAAAACTCTATTAATATCATTTCAAAATTCTCATTGCATATAATAAAATTAATCTATACAATTTCAGAAAGTAGGCGACTTATGCAAGTTGTTGGTTTGTAAAGCAATGCTCCAATCAAATATGTGAGACATTATTGTATTATGATATGTACGATGTTCAAAATAAGAAATGACTTCAAATTTAATTTGTTAAATGTATATGTAATTTTGAACCTTGAAAATGTAATTATACACATAAGACTAGAAACCCCAATGAATCTTTCTAGAGTTAAAAATCATTTTCATACGACATTTATTAAACTATTTTATTAAAAGGATGAAGGCAGCTTTTCAAAAGTGTAAACTATGCTTTGATACGGGAATTTAGAATTCATGTAATTTTTTAAAATATAGAGTATATAATTCGACAAAGTGATAATTTAAATGAAAGGCAATTTTTTCAATAATAATTTTGTAGTAACTTTTAATAAGTAGTTTTTATCCCATTTAACAAATAAACATGAAACCTTCAACTTTCCCAATGTCATGGCTCTTAGTTGAGCAATTATGAGACTTGCAATGCTAACTTATTAATTAGATTTTACTACACACCAAATGTCCTTCAATGTCAATTGAACCTAGAACATAATAACTTCAACGCAATCTTTGTATTAAACACGTCAACACCTTCAACTTCAAATTAATTTTTGATGCTTCAAATAATTTCTATGGTTCTCTCCAAATTTCTCTTTCAATGATTCCTCCCGTAATCTAACATAATATGAATTTGTAGACAATATATCCAATATTTCTCCCATACTAGGTCTAGCTCTTGGATCGCGTTGCCAACACCTCTTCAACAGCTTTCGTGCCCAACCTTCAACATACTTCGGCACCTTTGGGCGGAGATCATGATTGATCACTTGATTAATCAATGAAGACGTCTTGTCATGAAGTGGATGATTTTCAAAAGGTAGCTTCCCTGTCAATACCTCATAGCAAGTCATTCCATAAGCATAAATATCCGCTGCTCTCGAAAACACTTCCGGCTTTTCACTTATTATTTGCTCGTTCAATGCTTGCAATATCTCTGGTGCCCTAAAAAATCCCGTTCCTACAACCCCAACGGAACATTCGTAATCCGCTACATAACAAAGCCACTTTGGCCACTTACTTACTCTATAATAATCTTGCACAAGTACATTTGATGCTTTTAGATCCCTGTGAATGATGTTGCGATTGTGGAGAAACTCCACCCCTAATGCAATATCATACATCATGGATTCACCGTCCTCATTCGAAAATGGACCACGACCTTTATCAACTCTCAATTGAAAACAGCGTTCAATCAAACTCCGGAGATCAAAATCATCCTTTTCCATCAAGAATGCAAACTGACCATTCTTCAGCAATATACCTCGATATACTCTAGAAATGTACCTTGGAATCACCTTGGGTGTAGGGGACTCCATATTTTCCATATCCTCTACATACCATTGCAACAATCCATGGGGCAACTGGGATTTCAAGTGTCTCAAGAATGTCCCCTTCTTAAAAACCTTCACCACATGATGACATCTTTCTCTCTCATCCAACTCATTATCCTTGGGATTCCACCATGTGACCTTGGCATGGAAGAGCTCCGCCTGCCCACCCTCTGCAAACTTCTCCCCCACCACCAACTCACCTAGAGATTTCCATAAATTTCCCAAATCATACCCCATTGTTTGGAAGAATCCGCCCCAGGTGGGGTGGCGCTGCAGTTCCATGAATTCACGGACATTGCTTACTTCAGCTTCAGCCTCACAGTCACTCTCGTCTTCTGCAATCAAGCCACTGCTAGAGTGCTCCGCCAGAGTGCTCCAGTGAACCTTGGAGCGCTCGATCTGCTCCTCCACACTACTCTCAGTATTGGACGGAGTGCTCGCAGAGGCTTCCCCCGACCGGCGCATGCACGAGCATGAGTTCCCCATCTCTGCCACAGTACAATACCACATGCTACCGTGAATCTCAGGGGAATCACCTTCTAGCACTGATCAGTACATAATCTAGCACTGATTTGCCCAAATCTAGCACTGATCAGTTCATAAACTGGAAATTACTCGCACACACAATCTCACAGAAACCGCTTACACAAAGAAACCAACTCACAACAGAGTTGCACTTATATCGACAACGAGTACAAGCAAAACAAACAATGAACGACACAGAAGAGGGAAGAGAAAGTAACAAGTGATGCAAAGCTGCAGTAATGCCACTTCAAGAGACCGCATGCAGCGAGAACAAGGGCCGGCGCTTACCCGTCAACGGATGCCGACCAGCGCCGACTCCAGAGGCGTGGAGCGCGACAGGTAATTCTGAGGTTAAGGAGCCTCGACGGAATGCTTACCGATCAGCAGCAACAGGTGAGAGTATACTCTGTGCACAGTAACACAGGGTCTCTAACCCTTGCAAGACGCCCCTAGTAAGTCTGCTCCACACCTGCACGAAGTCTTCTCACGGTACCACAACCTACCGGCAGCGCCCTCCGAAACAAAACTCACATCGGCCACTCAAGATCGACACTGAGTTAGACTAAACACACGGAGCCACAAAACCACCCTCTCGAAGCCGCGCCAAGAGCTATAGCCTAAACCCTGGATCCAACCATCTCAGATGCCATCGCCGAGTCAAGAATCATCTCCCGATTCCCCAAGCCCTGTTCAAAACGCGCTTCGAGAAAATGTGGGACCAGGTGCGCACTGCGCACCCATCCATCATCGTGGCAGGACGTTGCGGAGCTACCCTTACCGTGCGGGGATTACTTTACGAAATTGCGGAGGAGAATCTCTCCTTGGGGCACACATTGACATTTTTATCTGATTCGCACATGACATGGCTGAGATGGAAATGCAATCAACTACAATGTGTTCGCAACGAAAACCAATTGCGTGCAGGCACTCGTAGAGCAGAATTAGCACCCTATGCTCAGATTGTTTTGCTCTGTTTTCGAAGCGGTTGTGCAAGCACTAACTATAAGGGGATTCTTGTGCACCGCTTGAAAAAGCTAGGTTCACACATATTCCTTAATTTGTCACAATTTTCCTCACCTAGTTCAAGCATACATAATTCTGATACCAGTTTCTGGTGCCACACACGACTCCAGAGATTGTGACCTGCTTGAGTTCTTTTGAGTATTATCAAGTCACAATCTCTGAACATTAAACATAAGGTATGTATGACGTGTGGCAGCCACCCTTCCCGTTGTATCGAGTGGGCCAAGCTTTGAAACACCGCAATTTGAAAGAGGCGTGGTGCGATATGTGCGGACTGCTAATTATACAACCTTCAAAATTATGATCAAATTGTGTAGATCGGTGACACATCTTAAAGCGAATTCTGGGACATCAGACTCTAATTCCAGAACATCTCTGTTTCATAGCTGGAGATGTCACAACCAGCACTACTAACAGTTCATCATCTGTACGGCATGATCGGCTGACATCTGAGATTCAAAATGCTTCTGGAACGTCAAAAACTGATCGAACAATTTTGTTTCAATGAAGCGAGGATTCCAGACTCATAATGAATGGCGCTTTCAAGCAAGTAAATTTGCTTTCTATTGCACATGAAGAGGTGAAGAACAACGCATCAAATACCATCGTCCCCTGACTATAAGTTATGCATTGACTACACAAATGTAAGTACACAATCATGATACCGCCACTGAGTAGGACCAACCATTCCAGGATTCTATGCACTTCAACGTGAGTGTGTGAATAAGTGTGACCCACATGCTTGCAAACAACACAGAACAGATAACTTTGTCATCAAGTTTCATCACCCACGATCTGGTTCAAGAACGGTGGTGGCTGCAATAGGGGCTGCTGTACACTTTCGGTTTGTTGCCTCTGATTTGCTATTGCTTTACAACTTCCAGGATTTTCTGACTAATATAACATGCTCCGTCGATTCTCTATTTCAATGAGTCAGACGTGGGAGCTGTTCACCTTTGGACATGTGAGCGTGTATTAACAGCGTGCGTACAAACATGTCTCCTTTCTCTTAATACAGTCGTACCTGAAGGTGGAAAACACACAGTTAATTGGGAACTCTCAGAAATTGGAATACAAACAGCATCATGATCAAAGAGTTGTTGTCACAAGTGCATAAGTTTCAGATACTAGTACAACTCATATATGTGCTTTGCAATATGAAGTTTCGTTAGTTTTGTTCTTGAGTGCCTCTTTGTGGTTGTGGTTGTGTCTGTATGCCTTTTGATAAGTTTTAGAGACTTACCCCAATGGTTGCAATGAGGACAATGTTGGCAACAATTGCCGATGCAATGAGTCCTAACACCCAGTCTGTGAGCTTTGCATACGGATTGACCTGCCAACACAAATAACATCTAGACGCTTTCAGGTTTCAATAAACTTTCAAATATAAATCCTCACTAACTACAAGGATATCAAACGAAGATGCATTTTTCTTATCATAAATGAACAAGCTCAAATTACAGAGACAAAGATTGTCACCCACCTCATTTCGATAGAGAGTGAAGAGAATGTATGACACCACTGGGAAAGCAAAGACGGAAGGCGCAACCCAGCCTGGTGCTTCCCTAGTGGCAGCAGTAAGAGCTGCCGTTACAGACTCATCGGCAGCGATGGCGTCCAAAGCTTGAGATCCAAACAGCCCTGCTGTTGCTAACACCCCAAGTGTCCACCATGTACCAGAAATCTCAAGTGCCTTATTTAAGCTCTTATCATGCTCCACGGGATTTGAATCTTCGCTCCCATCTGGAAACAGTGTCAAATACGAACTATCCTGTAGAATCCAAACAATACCAATAATCAGGGCGATTAACTCAATAATCCAGATCATTGCATACTAGCCATTAATCAAGTGAAGGTTAACTTCATAGGCCTTGTTACTTGATCTAGAAACCAAAAGCTCCACTTAAAGAGATAGGAATCATTCCTGTGAATCCAAGTATACCCTAAAACCAAATCGGAAGTCATATTCATACTTGTGATTTCTGTGCTAAATTCATAGATTGCAAACAAAGAGGTTGTTGTGAAAAACTAACCGTGTGCTGAGTCTTCAAGGCTTCGTCATGCAAGTGTTGAGCATCCTTATCCATGCCCTGCCGAGAAGACTCCCATGAGTTCCATAGATTCTGTTCAAAAGCAGCTCGTTCCTGGTTTACAATGCGTTGACGCAGTTCTGCAGCTTCTGATTCCCAATCGAAGCTCCTGTCCACACCATTTGCTAGCTCCTCTGCCGCCTGTAACCAAAATTAAGAAGATGTAAGTTTACAAATCTACAATGCAATACCAGAAACTAGGAGAAATTTGAACTTAGTAAGAATTCATATGACCAGGGCATGATTCAGGGATATCTAGAGAACAGGAGCAGCATAGGGAAATAGATATTCACCTGCAGGGCAGCATGCCACCGCAACTCCTCCACCCGAATCCGAACACCGAGTTCCTCATGAGGATCCTGGACACCCTGAAGCAAAGAGGGCTGCATGATGCTTTCGAACATATTGTCATGCAACCATCCGTCCATGAGAGCTCCCAGTCGCTCCAAGGCTACCACCTTCTCGCTCCCTGCACTGGAAGCACTGAGGGCCTCTTCTCGGAGCTCAGTCACGGATCGCTGCCAGTCGAGGTCTGAAGAGAGGGCTAGCAACGTGGGCGCTTCAGCCACTATGCCATCTAGATCTATGCTTGTGGAAGGTTCTAGCAATCCATGGCTAGCTGTGGCAGCAGAGCAAGTGCTTCGTTTCCGTAGGCTATGGTGGCGAGAAGTTGCCCGATGAGGTAGCGCCAAGAGGCCTGTCCTCTGGAAGAAGGTTCTCTTTGGGTTGCTTGTGCTTGGACACTCGGCACCGCTGATGCCGTGAGAAAGAGCTACAAATCGATGACATGAAAGTGTGGGATTGGCCACTGCCGCGCTGCCCATCTTGGAATAATCCTGAATCTGCAGATATGGGAAGGTTTGATATTCAGGTGCACAAGGTTTGATGCACTGGTCGTTGCTTCAGATAGCCGCCATAGCTATTTGGGATCCAAGACCACCACCTTAATTTTTCGAAGCGATGTTTTCACCTGGCCAATTTGACAACCAAATCATTTGTTAGAGCAATCTCAGACACTGTTCTAGGGGAAAAAACAGAATCTATTGGTAAATTTCTCGAACTATAGCTGACAACAGATTTCTAAACATGATGATACTTCACGATCCGAAACAGTCCACTGCAGCAAGTTCAAATTTGTTATCCCTTTGGTGATCAAATCACGTACTGTCGGCATTTAGAAATAAAGTGCTAAAAGTATGATTGCAGACTCCCAAAATTTCTCTTCACAAACTCCAACTTCTACCCGATCGGCCACAGGAGCTAAACTTCGACAACTCCTACTCACTCAAAACCAAACTCCATCACCATTAAACTCTGTGTCATTCCCAAAACAAACTCCTCCACCGCCTAAAAATTTCACAGAACAAACACCTTCCTGTAAAACTTCAATCAACTACTCCAACATCGAAGAACGACACAGAACTTCAACCTCTCCAGTGGAAAACACCCACAAGTAACCCCTCCTGCAACCACACTCCAAGCAAAAAACATCACACCACTCCAACCCATCCCCATTCAACACTACACAAATCCAAGAAAAACTCCCGGAATCAATACCTGAGCAGAACCTCCGGCAGTGAATCCTCTGTAAACTAAAACTCGAGATACCACCCTCGAAATGAACTCAACCACACCGACCACAATCTAGCTAACACCAGATCCCAACCCAGATCATCACAACAGTGATCAAATCCCAGCTCTAGAAAGAGAAAGGACTCGGTTTTGGAGAATTCTGGAAGCTAGACGATGAATTAAATGCATGCAGATGATGAGAGCAGACAACAGTTTCCGGTATGGGCCTGATCTGGCAATGAGATGGGTCAATTGGGACTTGTGGGAGGCAACTTTTCGAAGCTGTGCTCATGAAACACTCAGCCTTATCATCTTCCAAGCTAAAATGGGCGGCCCTGGGGTGCTTTGCCTCAATTCCCTGACTGTCATTTTCTTTTTTCTTTTTTTTCTCTTTTTTTCTTTTTGTTTTTTTTTTTTAAATTTTGGTTTTTTGATTGTCATATGATTGGTTTGTTTGAGGGGTGTCTATGACCATGTGAATCAAATCTTCCTTCATAGTACTTTCAAGCAGTTTACTTGCTTTTCTTTTCGAGAAAAAAGACTTTCAAGTTGCAGTTTGGTTTGATTTTGTGGGACAGTGCTTTCTGGTTCTTTTTATTTTTGTTTTTTGTTTTTATTTTTAGGTAAGGTTTTGTGTTTTTTTGCTTTTGAGGGACTGCTTGTGAGCTCTTGAGTGTTGAGGAGAAGGGTGCTTTTGGGGTTCTTTTGAGTGGAAAGGATCAAAAGGGTGTGTGACAAGTGTCTGTAAAAGTTTGTTATCTGCATGATATTGTGGATGTGAGGGTGGTGACGGTATTTGAACTGGAGAGCTCAAGAGATTGGAATCCCAGGTTTGGAAACAATCATTGAACTGAAACAAAGTTGTGCAACTTTGGGTATTATAGTATTGATTATATTGTTTTATGTTTACTTTTTAAAAAACTCGACTTTGCACGAGTGTTTTCTTCGAACTGCAGTAGAAGTTGATAAGGCTCAATGCGTGGGTAAATATTCCTGATGGTATCTGGATGGCAGACTTTACGGAGGGACTCACACAAGGTTAATTTATTATACTTTTAAGTGGTAGTATGTTCCATGAGGAACTTCTGGTACCCCCCAAAAAGAAAGTCATGTGTCCTTGTTTGTGAAAGAATTGTCAAACAGTCAACTGTAGTAACACCCTGAGAAATGAAGCTATCGGTACTGTTGTAATAAAAATCTAATCCGACTCACAACTCATTCACATCTACACAGAAAAATAGCGACATATGCAGGTAACACGGATAATACTGCAAAACTCAAAAGTAGCACAAATTATCATGAATGAAGTACAGTATGTACTATGTTATAAAGTTATGACGACAGTTCCAAGATTCCTGTGCTATAATTTTAAGACCATCCCAAGATGGCACAGAAGGAAAACAATGGATTTGAACTTCCACAGCTTACACCATTTGTCTAAATATTGCGCTAAAAATTGCGGCAATCTATGACAACGACGGTAGATCACTGTCACTACATCCTTCTACCACAACTTCCATCAATTGAACAGCTAAAAATCAAAGGAAGTTTCGAAAGAACCGTTGTCCAAGACAATAGGAAAAGCACTTGGAACTACTCGCACATAATACCAAAGAAATAGGGTGAGAATTCTAGCAGAAACTACTGTACTTTTAGGGTAACTTTGTGAACCATGGTTTCCTTGTGAATCTGGTGGGAGCTTTTCTCGACAAGGTACAACAACTTCCCAATATTGACAGCCCATGAGTTGAGAACATCGTTGTTATCCATCTTGCTGATAAAATTGACAATTCCTGATGGTCTGTCAACCTTCGCAATCAAAGCCTTGGACACCACCATTTCTGACAAGTGCTTCTCCGTTTCCTGTCACGTGAACATAGAATAAGAATAGAGCAAAGAAATCATACAACCCAGCAGGCACAGATATCACAAGAGAGCCCATCGAAAGACACAATAGTAAACATGCCTAGACCGCATGGGAGAATACTTCTAGTAATGATCACTCTTCCCAACACTTGTTCTTTGATTCCTAATACGACAATGACTACACTCAAAATGAAGACTAAAGTGTCACTAAGCGTAGCAAATAAACTTGCAAAGATATAGAAGAAGCAAATTGCACAAGGATATCCTTGAAAAGCAATACCTGAGCAGTTAGGCAGAGAAGTTCTGAGAGCTTCTGCAACGTAATCCTTGAGTAATATTTGGAAACTACCAAAATGTTCTGTAACAAAGTAACACGTTAATATGGATCCCTACACAAGACCAGTTATCAAAACCAAAGAAGCAGTCAAAGCGATCCTGATTAACAAGGGAATATTCAAATCTAGTATCCCCTCCAAGAATCAGTATGAAATACATACATGTTCAATAACTCGCTGGCAAAGATCTTCAGTTGCATGCTCGCCAAGGGAGCCACCAGGAAGATTAACTTTCTAATCAAACTCAGTCTTGTAATCTTCCCAAAAGCGGTCCCACCTTATGACTTCCATTGTTACAAACTACTTTAGAAGCGCTCTGCAATAACAGCAACGAAAACCTTCCATTGTCAGGATTTTGCTCTCACTTACGAGTTCTCCACATGAAGTAATACATTGGTTCTTTCACGCCAAAGCATTAAATAAGATTGTCTAAAGTATCCTATCCCAGCCATATCACAAAAATTATATTTCACACACAGATAGCTCCAAGCGTTGTTTGCAAGTCCCACACCCTGAACTTCCACAGCATTGGGTACAATAGTCCCATCAATAAGGCAAGTTCGTCACTCAAACACATCACATTGCAAAGAAAGTTCAGATAAGTTGCGCATTGGAACTTGGGAATTTCAGACAACTTCTTGTCTTCGAGCGTACTATTCATTAAGCTGGATTGCATGGGATCATGAGGAGCCAGAACTAAGTTCCAACATATCTTTCTCAAGATCTAAGACACCAACCCCACCCACCAAGTAAACAGAACATTAGTGCAAAATCCAAAGTCATAATTATAATAAATATTCCTGCAGATTCATTAGACACACAATACTGCACCAAGAAAAATCACCAATGAGAATGAAGCAGCCCTAAGATACTCACAGGAACCCACTCTTGCTGCCCTTCCACTGCCATGGCAGTATCAGAAGACTCTGCCTCATTCTTCACCAGAGCTTCATATATAGCCTGATAGCACCGACACATCTCTAAATACTCATGGTTATGTGCGTAGTATCTGCAGAGATCCAATATCACCTTAAATATAACATGCCATTAAGAATTTCAAACCGTAAAATAATTCGTGCCTGATAATCCTTTCAAAGTTGTGATAGAACCCTGGGAAGAAACCAGATGCCTCTTCCGCTTTCAGAACATCTTTTCTCGGCATTAGAACCTCCTTATAAATGTCAACACACTACAATAATTTAAGGCAGCACAAACCTGATCATAAGCTCGTAATAAATACGCCTCAATTCAGGGAGTGTAGGCACATCGAGAGCTGGTTCCTCTATGATACTTTCCGCTTCATTGGCTTCTTCTTTTGCCTAGCAGTTTCAGTAAAACTTCTAGGATTTATCTTCCTTGACAATATCTGAGCCCTAATAAAATCTTTGCGATCGAGGCAAAGCCGGACCTGTCACCTCGCTCCATTGTCAATGATGATTCACACAAAGTAAGGCAATCAACTTGTCCAAACTAAATTTGAATTAGTAAGTATAGTTAGAAAACCGGAAGCATTTCTATTATACCTGCTCAAGAATGAAAGCAATCTTCTCAGTCTTTGCCATGGCACCAAAAGTCTCCACCTGCATAAATAAATACCAACATTGATTAAAAAATCTGCTATCAATTACAATGCTATGTATGCCAGCTTCCCAATTCGACATTCTACTTCCCAGGGTCTTTAATAACACCAACAAAATTCCATTACTCAAAAAATTGAGTAAATAAACTCATTGGAGGTAACATACCGCAACTTCCTGCATGCAATCTGCGACTTCAGCAATTTGTCCTTGTTCTTCTCGATTTTTTGCTAGCTTCTTGATTAAGCGTGCTCTTTCTATCTCAACATATAATTGTTGTCTACATCAGCAATGCATCAGAATGAATTATAATTTAACGAAGAAACGTTATATATTGTGACGGGTGTAAACACCAACAAGGAGAGTGAACACAAACAAACAGGTGGGAAAGGATACCTTTCCAGTAGACACGGTATTCAGAGTCTCAATCACCTCAATACGAGTTTCGACATCTGGGGCCTCATCTATGTACTGCATGGCTTGTTGTACCATCGCAGTCACAGCCTGCGCATCACAATCAACATCATAGATTTAGTTGATTGCGAGTAAACCTGTCAAAATCAACGAGCTCAAAGGCACAGTCTGTCGCGTATCAAGTAAAGTACTTCTACACAAAACCCTAATTGCAACCTAAAAAAGTGAACCAAATTTGATTCAAAAGCTATTGCAAGTTAAAACAGCCTGCGCAAAACCACATATCCCCGGACGATCCTTGATCACAAAGAGTTCCATATGATTCCATCCTCACAGCCCTATACCCACAGCGCATCTCTCATTCTCACCATCCCGCCCATCCCGCCAATAGCAACCACAACTTACATGTTTAAGCTGCGACCGCCGCTTCGACAGAAGCAGAATCTGCTCATTGAGGCTCTTCCACGCCTTCGCCTCATATCACAATTGGATGATCTCAAGCACCACCTTCCTCGTCCCAGCAACATCCGCAGCAAGACGCATTTGCTTCTCCTCATTCAGCAGCGCCTCGATCTTCGCATCCAGCTGACCGTCCCCCTGCTGAACACCACCCGCCATCAAAACCACCAGAACAAAAAAAAAAAAAAAAAAAAAAAAAAAAAAAAAAAAAAAAAAAAAAACTCAATCAAAACTTAGCTCCACAAAACCTCAACCACCGACTCCCAGACCAGACTAACCTAGACACCAAATCACAAACCGAGCAGCTCAATTTGAACCGAGTAGGACAACCATGAAGAAGCCAAAGCGTACCATGGTTGCCGATGCCGGGTCACAGAGGTACAAGCTGAATCAAAGGCAGCCTGAGAGAGCGTCTGGCGATGGCGAGAAATCGAAGCTAGCTTTGCAACAAAAAAATAAAACACACATACACACTCCACGCAAATTAGTACAATTGCATCCCCGCTTTCCATTACCCAGACGATACTCGGTCAATACTGTTATACTACCCGTATGCACCCGCATAATACCCGCCAATACTCGCCTCCTCCACGTATGAACTCGCCTGATGCCCGCCAATATTCGCGTAGTTACAGAAACGAACTATACATGCCCTGTGCACCTGCGTGATACCCGCCAATACTTGACTACTACACGTCTGCACCCAAGTAATGGACCCACGTAATACCCGATCGATGCGAGCGTATGTGCTGCAGGCCAGTATTGACGGGTATTACGCGGGTACAGACGTAATTATAAATGTGGTTTTTGCATAATTGATGTAAGTATGCGAGAAATGTGTTGGTTATTATATCTGAAACATAGATGTGAATAAACACATGTAAGATGTCTTTGTTATTGTATGCGAAACATGTTTATAACACTATGTCAAATTGTTTGTTACTCAGACGACAATTTACAATAAATGTTTCATGAAAGCCTTACATATGTGTTTTTAAAAAACATACAACATTTTCTATTATTTGAAAATTTAATTTAAGGTTGTTTGTATTAAATGTAGATAAACTTTTTATGCAATTGTTAAAAAATTGAAATTTCATATATGTTTATTACACAATGCACGTTTTAAAAGTGTATATGATTTCTTTTGAAAAAACCTTTAAAATCTTACATATATAAAGATGATTTTATAAATCAAAATTATTAAAACGTAAGATTGAATCCTAGAAATATATATATTTGTGTTATAAGAATTTTTTTATTAAGCTATATGAAAAACTTTAATGGTTCTATATATAATTTAAGAAAAAATATCTTCCAACTTACATTTATATTTTTTCCTATATTTTCTTTATTAATTGAAGAGATTTTCCAAAATGAATGAAAATAGCTTCAAGTTTTGTACTTCTATAATTTTCATAATTACATAATAATAACTAATTTTGTATATCATATAGAATTATAATGGCTTATAAAATTGATAATGTATTATCAATGTTGGTGCAAAGATTTTAAATCAACCAATAAGCCACATGATGATCTATGAAATACCAATATATATATCTAAGTAATTTAAGTTTTACAAATAAACAACTTAGTCAAAGAATGGAATTTGTATACGAGCAATGGGCGGATAATGAAGAGCAAAAAAATTGGAGAGCAAAAAGCATTATAGAGCAAAAGTTGATGACCAGATTCTTAAAATATAATTTTTTCTTACAAAATATAGAATGTAAGGTAAGAAAATTTGAAAATTCTTATGATTTTATATTTTTAAAAACATTTTTGGATCTAGGATCATGAATCCACACGTTTTTTCAAATAATAATTTTATGTTGATTCTCTATTATTATGCTATTATTTGATTGATGTAACCAATTTTTATTTTTTTTACAATTTATGTTATCTTTAAAGGAACAAATAGAGTGGTTTGCACTGTTTTGATAAGGTTTTTTATTTTATTTTTTTGTAGGAAAATAATTTGAGATCGGGTGACAATTAAGAGTTTCCAGCGCTCACCATGACTTCAATATCAAGATTCAATTCAGTGGAAGCATTGGCAACGGAGGTAGAAGTGTTAAAGATTCGCTAAGCCTCTCGCATTTGAATATTCATTCACTATTTTTCAATAGCGCCAAACACCATTCTCAAGGATATAAAACCTTGTCCATGGTTTGAACATTTTTTTTTGTCAATTATTTTTTATCTGTCAACGTCACGGTGTAGCAAGCTTGAACATGTGCTAGTCTTATAGACATCGTTATTGCTATTGTTGTTTCATTTAGAGACAATGTACTCTCGACTCAACTATACGTAAAATTTGAGGAAGAAGAGCCTCTGAAGCTATGCAGCTAGTGGCTTAAATGCCAGAGGACGTGAAGGTCGCAGTAGTTTTAAAACAAAATTTATCTTTAGCACGCCACCATAGTGCCACTTTGGTATCTAATGAGGCAATTTTCTATAGTCACAATTCATTGTGGGTAATCCGTGAGTAGTCAAAGTGCTCATTTATATATTTTTATTCAAAGATCCATTAGTTTAGTAGGATTTTGAAATTTTCATGTTAAAAATGACCAAAAATAGATTAGTTAAACTTTTAAATACTAATTATCCTTTTTTTATTTATTTCTTCTAAAATCTAGGTTTTAGTTCCCTTGTTTTCTTTTAGTATTTCTTTTCCTCTTCTAAATTCCAATTTCTCTTTTAATTTTTGTTTTTCATATTATTACTTCTTCGTTAGAATTTGTTTTCCATTTTCCCTTTATTTCCTTTTCTTCTTCTTAATTTTTTCATTATCTCTCTTTTAATTTTTTAATTTTAGAGTTGCTCCAAAAAACTGGAAGAACTCAAGGCCTATGTATTAATGCAGTAGCTACAATTTACGGACAGACTTGCAATTGAAGATGAGTAATGTTAGTGAAGTAAAGAATTAGTTTAGAAAGAATAAAAAATTGACTTCATAAGAATCTTGGTCTAATACTAGAGAAGTCGTGGTCATTAAGATCGGAGAATTTAGTATTTGATAATATATAGTTGCCAAATTACAAATTTAATTTTCACGGTTGAGGATTTTTTTTGCTAAGAAATCTAAATCTTATTTAGATATCACATTAGTATCTCTAAAGTGTTTTAGTTAGTTACCACATGACTCTAGGGAAAAATGATCATAACTAGATGATTTCTCAATTTAAGAAGAATGTTGAATTAAGGACAAGTTAAGTGAAAAAAGATGTTGACCACACGCGAATGTGCATAGATGGCATGATATGTAGACTGAGGGTTGACTTCTCGAGGTCAAGGTAGTGTTTCCTCTATTGCGGCCCTAAATGACATTCAACATGCTTGAACATGGACTCGGCTCAATTGACAAAACAAGTCCTCTCTCTATCGCTCATCTTCTTAGATGCGTCTCCGCTCCTATAAATGATGTGTATTGCGTTCTAGTTAACCTAGAAGCTGTCGACCATGAAGTTCTTGAAATTCACATTTTTGACATCATGTTTTGCCATAATGGCATTCCAATTTTTAATTTTAATTCCATTTCTTCTTGTTCATCTTAATACATTATATATTTTAATCATGAATTTTCGCGGACTTCTCTTCAAATACATTAGTACGACGCCAATGTCTATCTGACCTTATATCAATTGTACTGTCAAAAACAAAAAACATTTGGAAGAATAGGTGAAGAATTAGAGCAAAAATAAAAATCAAGTCTAAAACGAAGAGGACTAGTGTAAACCAGAAAAGCGCAACCCTAAATGGTTGATTTCCGGTCTACAGATCTATGGTAAAAATTTAATTACTCAGGTCAAAAATCCAAAAGTTATCCCAATAAATTATTTTAGAGTAAAAGATAAATGATTTTTATCCTTACCATTAAATACTTACTAATCCTAATTATATAATAACTCTAAATAATTACCAACCCTAATTAATTAGTAACCTAAAATGTTTCACGTTACTTAATTACTTTTTATCTTAACTCATTCAATTTACGTCGTAATTTAGAATTTTAACGCTTAAAGTTACTAATTTTTTATGATTTCAGTTTTTATTTTTTATTTTGTTTTCACTAACTAACTAACCACTCTTCTCCATTGCATTTTCTATTCACGAACTAATTCCTCACTATTCACTAACTTCATTGATTTGCCTACACCAACTCTATCTGCCCGTTCACAGCATACACTTCCCACAGATTTCTCTCTAATTAATTCACTGATTTCTCTCATCAGCATACCCCCTAACTTTTTCATGTGCTCATTTTTTTTTCCCTCTAGGCTCTCTCTGATCTCTCTCTATTCAAGCCGCCACTGCCCATTTCTTCGCCCCCTACTCAGCAGCCTACACTCACACGCTAAGTCTATCGAATCCAGCCATAACCGATACGGCTGCCTACTCTCTTTTGCAGAAGTCGCCTTTCACTCTCAATTACTTTTTTTTGGACTTAACTTCTTGCTTCTTCCCATGTCATGCACATGCATGCACATCTATTTTCATCCTAACTTATTTACCCACTTTTTGTTTTTTTTTTTTTTGTTTTTTCCTAAGTTCCAAGTCATCTAAATGTTATTTTCTTTTTCTCTTGTCCTAAATAATGTAGCAACTAATTAAACTATTTGAATAATATTAATATACTTTTTAGATGAAATTTGGATTTTGGAAGTGAAGAAAATCATAAACCTCTAACCCCATTCGCTAATCTGCTAAATTTCACTCGACAATTATCAAATTACCACTGATCTTTCTACTCCTAACCAGCACAACTTCTGTAGCTTATGCTAGGATCTTCATCGCTAGGTTCTCCAATTTTTTTTCTCCAATCCACTTTCTTACATACTGGCGTAGCTCAGGTGAAGATGCACGCCCTCCGTGATTTGTGGCGGTTGTAGTAACGGGGCCGCCTTGAGTTCTTCCAGGTTTTTTGTCTAAGCAACTATAAAAATAGAAAACAAAGAATAGAAAATAAAACATAAAAAGATTGATAACGAGAAAAGTAAGGAAGAGAGAAAGAGAGAACGGGAAAATGGAAAACAAGTTCTAACGAAGAAATATGGAATGGAAAATAAAAAATAAAAAATAAAAAACAGAATGGAAAATTAGAATTTAGAAATAGAAAAAAAAAAACACCAAAAGAAAATAAGAGCATTAAAACTTAGGAATTTGGAAGAATTAGTAAAAAATGAAATAATTAATATTTAAAGATTTAACTAATCTAGTTTTTGTCATTCCAAATATAAAAAATATAAAATTATACTAAATTAATGGATTTTTGAACAAAATGAGAAAAGAGAGCAACTTGGCTACTCACAACCAGAGAGAGAAATAAGTAAAGGTCTTCACGATCATAACCTTGTTAAGATTCTTTCAGAAGGGAGTCATGGCAACTACATCCTCAGATTGCATATCATAGCAGAGAAGAATATAAATTCATTTTATAGAAACAACATTGGCAAATATTAGTTGCACATCTGGAAGAGGATAAATTCTCACCTTTTTTTATATCACATTTTTCAAAAATAAATTCTTGAGTATTTCAAAAAACTAAAAGTTAATGCCTTTATTTCGTATGTTTGAAAACCCCTTGTACAAAATTTGTAACAAAGAATGCAAAAATTGAAGTTTTGTACATGAAAATTATTCCACAATGGAAAAAACCTTGAAGATAATTTAAAACCTTCTAAAGAATTGTTGGTCAATATCGAAGATCGTCAAAGATGCAAAATATGCGACACTGCATTCTCAGTACAAGAGGTTGCAAATGCTCCATGTGGTTGCAATGTATCACGAATGTAGCCCTCATTGTTGTAGAGCGTTGTTCCCACATTGTTGGCTGCAGGCATTTGGATCTCTATTTATCTTTATGTCGGAATCTCATCTAAAGAGTATTAAGTATAGCTCTTCATTTGACGATAGCAAATGACATAAATATTTTTTTGGTGTATATAATGGAAGCAATTTAGAATAAAAACTAACAAGAAACAAATGCCAAAATTTGTAAGTTTTGTTTTGGAGTTGCTCACCACTATATCATTTGTGTATATGTAAATGTAAATGCAAACGTAAATGTAAATGCAAATGCAAATGTAAATGTAAATGTACATGTAAATGTAAATGTAATGTTTTTACCATCATGAAGGAGCCAATTGAAGAAGGTAATTGAAAATTCAAATTTGAATTACATATAGAGATGAAAGTTTTCAATAATTACATAATAAAAGAGACTCAGATTTATAAAGTTGGCATCTATGAAAAATTGAAGAAGCAGATGATGGAACTTCAAAGCACTTTGATTTTGACTTTTGCCCAGATGAAACAAAATATCAGCTAAGTAAATCCAAGAATTAGGTGAGAAGACTAGTCAAATATGGATTGACTACAAATGACCAAAGGAAAAAATGCAACAAAATTTTATTTTAATGGTAATTTTTTCGGTTGCGCACGTTCACGTTGGACTAAATAGTTATTTATTATGATCTTACTAATTTTAAGAATCAATGCACTCTTGATTATCTTAAAAATTTGTTTTATTTGCTTTTTTATCATGCTATAAATCTAACTATATATTTAACAAATTTAAATCAAATTTATAATAATACAATTATATTATTTTTATAAAAGAACAAAACATTTTATATATTATGATTCTTTATATATATTGGATTATAACATGATTTTATATTGAAATTTATTTGAATATATATAATGATTAATATGACAATTCAAGGTCTTGTAAATTTACAAGATTGAATCTTATGCCAAAATATAAATTTTTTTTGATAAAAAATGATTTAAAAAATAAAAAATAAAAAATCTTAATACAATTAAAACTAGCAGGTTAATAAATAAATTTTAATGTAATAAAATATAAGTATTTTCAAGTAGAAAACATAAATTTTTATTTAATATCTGGTGGTTTCTATACATAAATAATAATTATAATTAATGTTTGTGTATAAATATTGTATTTTTTTTTTGATAATTTAAATATATCATTTTTAGATACAATACATATCGTTAAGAATACAAAATACATTTAATAACAACTCAAATAATACTTATTCCATTTGTCTTACTATTATACAAATAACTATACTTTTGTATGTCATTTGAAAAAAAATTGTCGTCAAATTTGATTATTTAAATTGAGCATTTAATATACCATAAGCAGGTAAAATAAAGCTTTAATAAATACTTTTTTACTTGAATTGATATTTTACATAATTTGAAACCTTGAATAAATTTTGTCATATCACATTCTTACCACTAATGAAATCCGTTTTTTAAAACTTATGCGCAAGAAGACTGAATGTGAGTATAGAGATGCAAGCTTACCATACTTTTAATGATTCCTTTGTAATTTTTGTCTGAAATTACATTATTTAAAATGCAAATTGCGATGTTGCGGCTCCAAACGTTCAAATCTAGACTTATTGAGTTTAAGAATTGCCATCTATTCTTCTTGGATAATTCGATTTGAAAATCCGTAGTTTATTTTTATAATTTTAAAAAAATTTTATTACGACTTTCTTCTTTATAATTCTAACATCTTAGCATATAAAAAGACAAACTCAATAAGATGACAAGCTCAATAACACACTCTCTTGTTTTTATAAAACCTTTTTAAATCATTACTTTATCCAAAACCATTATCATATACTAGAATCGATAAAATTCATATATAATGTACATTCAGCCGATACCACTATTCATATTCTATATTAACATTAGGAGCAAGCATAACAATGAACCAAGCTTTACAAAAGTACGCTTTAGATTGTCATTGTGTGTTCTCAAAGTGCACTCTAAACTTCTATCATTTACATACATCTTAGTAAAAATTATCATTTATATGTATCAATCGCATTTTCAAGTTAATCTTTTTGTTTCTAACTATTGACAACCAAATGGCAATATCGTCGAAGCAACTGACAAACAAACCTTTGATAATTTAAAAAACTTATCCAAAAAATTAAAAATAGTCAATTGAGATAAATTGAAATACAGTATACCAACATGGCAATCACTCAGCTCTTCCCCATTTGACACAAATCCAGTTGTTGAAATTGAATTTACACTCATTCAAGCAAAACAAATTGAAATCAAATCAATTGGATTTTCCAGCAAACCCAATATATTCCCTTTAAGAAAAAATTCAATCATCACTCTAGCTGCATGATTCATCCATGTATGGCCACCGTGGCATTTAACCAGAATTTAAATATAAAATAAAATAAAGCTATTCTAAGCTCTCAGAGAATCATACCCCAAAACTGTCACTGCACCCAAAGACATCACCAAATAACATAGATAGTATCCGTTTTAGGGGAGAGTGATGGTTTTCGGTGCGTCTTCCATAGCACATTCACCCTTAAAACTGTCACTGCACTCAAACCCAACAAAATCTACCCAATGAGTACACCAGAAGAAGACATAGATAGTGTCCGTTTTAGGAGAGAGTGATGGTTTTGAGTGCGTCTTCTTTCTCAGAGAATGCTGTTCTAAGTTCTCACAGAATAATACCCTTAAAACTGTCACTACACCTAAACCCAACAAAATCTACCCGGATTGATCATTATTAAAACATAACATAGATAGTGCCCATTTTGGAGGAGTGGTGGTTTTGAGTGCGTCTTCCTCGTTCTGCAGAGACGAAGGAGAGAGACACAACGTTGCTGCGTTTCTGGAAAATGGCGAAACTCCTCCGAAGCGAAACCTCCTCGAGTGGCCGGGCATGGAAACGCGGCCGAAACTGATAGTCGAAGTGAGGGATCACGGAAACGGAAAACAAAGCTGAAGAAAACAAACTTGCGATAGGGAGAGAGAGGACCATCATGTGATTGTGTTAGGGTTTCATCAATCGAGTAGTGTTTGTGGAGAGGCATTGGGGTTTCGGTGGCGGGAGAGCGTGGATCAGGAAGGAGAAGGAAGGAGGAGGAAGGAGGAGGGAGAAGGAGGGAGGAGGAGGGAGGAGGAGGATTGCGGACGGGTGAGAGGCGTTTGGTTGCGGGAGCCAGGGTTTAATTGTGGAGTGGAGGGATGGCGGATGATGAAGGTGGCGGGTCGAGCGTGCAGCGACGAGAGGACTACGGCGGGGAGAGGAGGCGGGAGGTACGGGTTTGAGGAGGATGTGATGGTTTTGGTTGTGTGTTTTGTTGTTATTGTTAGGTTGTGTTAGTGTGTGTGTGTGTGTTGATTGAGATGAGAGGTTTGAAGCGCAATTAGTCGTGTCATAGTGGCTGGGATTGTGGTGGTGTGGCGGTGCGTGAAAATAACCGGACTCGTGGATCCGTGTTGGCGGTGCTGCGGGTGTATTTGTTGAGGCGTTTGAGGCTCGGGTTTGGTTTGTTACTCGGTTGTTCAGGATTGAGGAGGCCGCTTGTGGTGATTGTTTTCATGAAATTGGCGTCCCGTCGTTGAATTCTGTGTGTGCTGGTGTTTTTTTGTTTTATTTTACTTTTTGAGCCTTTCCTTACTCTTGGCTATCTGGCCTAGGAATGACATTCGTGTCGGCATGGAATACGATTAGGATCACGAAGTATTTAGCCGAGGGAATTTATTGAGATTTGAACTTCGAACAAAACCCTCTCACTCGCTAATAGTTTGTGTAGCCTCGGAATGACATGGTGCCCTGCCTAGCTCTCTGTTTATCCGCATGCTTTTTGGAAATTTATGTTGCTTCATTGGTAAGATCTACTCTGTTGGTGACGAGGACGAGGACAGCTTCGTTCTGTTTGATTTCTAATTTGTTTTTGGATTGATTGGTTGTTTGCTTGACAATTTGCTGCGTTTGCCATTTCCGTTATGTAAGCAGTGACTTAGGAATTCAGGTGAAGGATAATAACTGTAGTATTGAGGTCATGTTGACAGAGGAATACTTAAGTCCTGTATGTTAACGGCTGTTTCAAGGATAGTCGGGTAGATGGCTCTATTGCGTTTGTGTTTTGAGGCGTCTGCTGTGAGTAATGTGTGTTTGTGTGTTTATAGCTGTGGATCCAAATCGTCCCTTGTGCGCTCGTTTGTTTCTGTAACAGAGTTCATATGCAGGGTTTTAACCTAGCAAGGAACCCTGCCATCACCGTCATCTGACAGAACAGTTGTGCTTGTGGAATTTTGTTGAGTCGTTCTTGTTGCTGTTATACGATGTGGTCCTGCATGTGCATAATTCGAGAGTCTAAAGGAATATGAGAGAAATGTTTCGTTTCACGCTTGGTATTATTTTGTTAAGACTTTGTTTGTGTTGCAGCGGGTCTCTCGAGAATCTGACAGAGACGGAGAGAGGAACCGCGAGAGGGATCGGGACAAGGGTAAAGAACGTCGGCATAGGGATGTGGACGTGAATAGGGAAAGAGACCGAGGAGTCAGGGACCGAGACAGGGACATGGACCGTGATCGTCATCGCAGCCATGATCGTGAGCGGTGAGAGCCTCTGAGGCTTTTTGCTGAATGAGGCTCCAGTTGGTGATGCTGTTAGTTGTTGCATGTAGAGTATTACGCTGAATATACTCAGAGTTTTTCAGGCTTTTCGTCTTCTATTCACATTTCTTTTCTTTTGAAAGCTAGCGTGTCTTTCTTGGTTTAACATCTTTGCCTTTAATTAATATGCTAAAACTCTGTTATTAAATTTGTTACCAACTGCAGGCGTGGTCGTGAACATGGAGGCGACCGAGATAGAAGACATCGGCACCGCTCTCGGTCCTCCTCTCGAGGTCGGTCACGGGACGTTTCTAGGTCTAGATCTCGCTCTAGATCCCGTTCAAGGAAAATAAGTGGATTCGACAAGGCTGCACCGAGTGCAGGTGTTGGTTCAAGCGCTGGAGTACCAGGTTTGTGTGGTCGTGAGATTGATGTTACATGTGTATAATGTCTCAGCAAATCTTATCAAACCAGATGTAATAGGGAACTTTCTCATACTTTTCTTGGAAAATATTTGAACGAAAGTGGTGTAAGTAATACTTATTCTAACTTGGCTGTCAGCAGTTCTCCAACTCAAGGGCATGATATGTGTGGATAGTGTCTAAATGGATTTCTTAGGCACCACTTTGTAACGAATTTGAGTTGCATGTGACCTGTATCTCCTGAATATATTTTTGTTTGCAATATTTTAGGCGTTGAGCGTCGATTTCAAGCTGCTAGTAATGGAAATATCTCTGGGGAGTCGCAATCTCAGCAATTCAGTAAGGTAGCTGTAGATGGTGGAGTACGCAGTAATCTTGGTGCTGACTCGCAGCAGTCAGAGGCTTATGATGGTGAGGTGCAAGGCAACAAGTCATCAACTATTTCGGTTGCTAAGACTGGGAAAAGTTCTAAGTGGGGCCCTGCACCTTCTTCAGATGATGTTATGCCTTCGGAAGTTGCCACTGATTTTCAAGCTGCGAAAATGGCTGCCATTAGAGCAGCTGAACTTGGTGAGTAACTAGTTTGTTTAGAGCACCGTTGCTTTACGCCAATCCGGTTTATTTGCTATTTATCTGCTTATTTTATTTGATATATGCAAACCTTTATGAGTTGAATTACTGCAGAATTACGCTAAGACAAAGGTGTATAGCTGGTGATTAATGCAGGTGGTAGATTAGTAGCTGTTTAGTTGACCGTCTAATGTGGTCTCTGATTTGACAAGAAAAATATAGCAGAACATATAGAATATTTTTCTCTCTCAAGAGTTGTGATATTCTTGTCATAGAGAAATATAATATTTTGTAATCAATGCTAGTTGATCGGTTTAACCCCGAAGTTTCTATGAGGACAAAAGTGTCCGTTTTCATACTGTCAGGAAGTTAAACGAATCACTAGAATGAATTCGTAGAATCTTCTAGGAAGGAGTCTTTGTGCCAACGGAAAGAAGAAAGTTCACTTCACAACATGGGTTTAATTTAGATGCACATGGAAAGTTACTATTTTTAGTTATGAAGGTTTAAGTGCAATTTCCAGTTTTTTTGTGCACTTAGGGGCTTAGGGTGTGGGTTAAGCATTGTTGAAATTACGAATGCACTAGCACGGCTGTCTTTGCAAGCCTGTCAATGGAGAAATTGATTCGAGATAATACTCGAGGTTTTAGGAACTTTCTGACTTTCATTCTGTGATATGCAGTCAACAAAAATTTAAGTTTAGCAGGATTTATGTCAGCGGACCATAAGAAGAAGCTGCTATGGGGCAGCAAAAAGACTCAGGTGGAGCAGGTAGGACTACTTAAATGTTGCCCTGCTAGTTACCAGAGATTAGAGTTGGCCATGGTGGGAAGGGAAGTTTAATTGATGTATCTTTTGAGGGCATGATATCAGGCAATTGTGTCCTCTTCTTCTACGGTGTGCAAATAGCGTGATTTATATAATGTCATCGGTGATAATCATTTACTGTCTTATCAGATGTGTCGAATAACAACTGTCATTTTGCTAACGCAAGGTGCACTGTTTTCTCTTCCTTTTGGAAGCCTGGCTGAGTATTTAGCACATTGATATACAGGAGCCAGTCGTAGCAGCGGCGGGAACGAATCGCTGGGATACCGTCCATTTTTCTGATAGAGATCGTATGGAGAAGTTCCACAAGCTCATGGTAAGCACCCGATATATTCCGTGTTGTCACATTAACAGGTATCTTGAGAAAGTGCTTAGCTGGTTTATTATTTCCTTATTGTTGTTACTGATTGTGCAGGGTGTTAAGGGTGATATAAAAGAGGGGGAAGCACCGCCACCGCCTCCCGGTGCAGGTGTCTTTACGGAGGAGAAACAGAGAGAGCTTCAGGCCGATCTGGAGAAGCAATTTACGCAAGGGCTGCGAAGAAGAGATGGCCGGACTGTCGGATTAGGATTGTAACTAGGGCACGATGAAGTTCAGCGAATGTAAAGATTGGGAACCACATAAGGTTTTATGGTGGTTTTGAGAAAGCCACGCTGTTTCATGGACAATATGTGCAGTAAGATAGCTAGTCAAGGATCACAGCTCGGTGGTTGCTCTGCAGAGCACCTCCTTTCCAATACACTTGTCATGTCCTTAATGGAATCTGGACACGGATAGGATTTGGGATTAATCTGCCTTGCCAGCTGCGCCTACAGAACCCCTGAAACCGATCTGGAACGAGTGGATGATAGGCTCGTACATAGAAATGACCGACCGGCACATTTGTTATCACTACGGCTTCACGTTATTTTGGGATCATAGATCTTACAGATTACGATGATGAGTGCAAAGAATCTGTATGTGTTTTACGATATTTGAGGGAAATCGGTTTGCAGTTTTGGGAATGGAAACATCTATGCCTCAAGATGCAGCTTCGAACTTTTTAAAATTATTCGCTTGTTCTATTCATCTTGGTGGACCGAGCTTGTTTGTGTCAATTTGTTCACCGATATTTCTGAAATATTAATTTCGGCAGTGGCGGATTAAATGCTTAGTCATCTATTGAGAGTACGAACTAACAGAACTATCAGAACAGATTTTAGAAATCTCATCTCGACCCATTCCCCTGCCTCAGCAGAATGAGGGACTTACACCTTGCACTATTTGTGCAGGAAACTTCGAAATACTATGACCTCAAAGTTCAAGATCCAGAGCTTGGTCTTTCCAGGCGCATGAGCACGATACCAGCGTCGTTATTACTGTAAGTGTAATATTGTGACTTAATTTCCTATTGACGAGCGCTCTGTCCTGCAATTTCACATGTACACGGTAGATTGCAGATAAGTCTGATGATTTCAAACCGTCATACACTTGTGCTGGGTGATCACGATGGTAGTTTATGAGGCTTGTAAAGTAGAGATGATTCATTTGGCCACATCAAACTATACTTGAGACTAATCAGTTGTCTGCCTCTCATTGAATGATCTCGAAGGTTCTGCATGTAATGAAAAATGTTGCACTACATGAGATCGGTAAGCATGATTCGTATGTTCCGAAAAGATGTATACTTCGTGCCCCGGATGTTGGCATCCCGTGGACTTCGTCAAAAGTTTTTCTTGTTCGTTTCGTATCATTAATAGGAACGGAAATCAAGAATGCTGGAAACATCTTTGAACACTTGACAGCCTTTTGCTTGGACTCTCACCACAAGGCTTATGTTTTCGGCTACTTGTGTGGAGGATTCCATCGCTTCGTACAAATGAGATCGGCTAGTATTTGATAATTGCATGATTTGCTTGATACGGAATGTATCAATGATGGAATGGCCTTGTGTGCACATAACATTCACACATTTAACCCTTAAACGTCAGACCCAGGCCGAGGGGCTGGGTTTTTTTTTGAGAGAATATTGCTCATAACTTACACTCCATTATACCAAATTGGATTTTTAGAATGTCAAACTGAGCACCTTAAAAGAGATCTATACTTTCTTAGAATAGAGCTCAAGCAAATTAAAAATAGAATAATGCTTAAAATGGAGTTTAAAAGAGATTTTGGGAGTGGTATCAGGAAAGCATATGACGTTTAAGGGTTAAGGTCATGTCAAAACGCATATACGGTTTGGGAACTTTTATTATTGGCAAAGTCACACTTATATTACATAGGGATATCTTACACCGTCAAGTAGTGTCATGGTCAGTATATCATTTGTTGAAGAGCTTTGAAAACAATAGTTAGTAATCATGGTATATTATTCATGAATACTTCTCATCCCTTGTATTTACTCAAGAAAAGGACCAGATATCATGAAACAGAATTAACGAGATCAGATTTCCTCTATCTGGCTAGGGGAGGCCCTAAGGAGCTACAAATTGGATCCCTATCTAGCCAGAGAAAAACTTGTGGTTTAATAGGTCAAAATCAATTGGGTACATCCCCTGTAATTAGAGGCTTGAGACTCAGAAATTCTCTAAAAAGAAAAAAAGGAAAAAAAAAACAAACTAATACGTACAATTCACTCTCTTCAGCTCAGGCCTCCGCTTCTGACTCAAGACCGTCGCAGGTTGTTTATGTACTGAAGTCTCTATCCCTGAGCAAAAAGGGCCCTACCATCGTCCAAACTGCACAAACAAAATGAAAATGCTTGGTCATTAGGATACCATCAAATGATCATGTTACAGCAAGAAACAAGCAAAATCAACAAATACACATGGAATTTGAAGAGAAATAGACCACAGGAACAACTTGTTTCAGCATGCTTTAGTCAACATAGAGAAACGCCAAGAGCATTGACAATGAGAAGTGTAGAAATCAACTCCTTCCATCTCTACAAGTAGTTGCCTAAAACCTGAGATGAGAAACTCACCTCAAGCTACCCAATAATGCAACTAACTCAGAATCACCGACCTAATCAGAAGCCAAAAAAGAGGTTAAGAGCAAGATGTAGAGAAGAGTGGGACTTACTATACAATTTTAACCCAAGTACTGGTCCAACCAACGCCAATGCTCCATCTGCAATCAGATCAATACACTAAATCATTTAGTATATAAAAGAAGATATTCGATTGAGAGAGAAGGCATCAAAATCAAGGATATCACATGTTCTACAAGTCACCTATGAACGATGATAACCTCTCCCGGCAATCCACATCCACTTTTGTTCAAGCCTAGAAGTAAAATTGAACAAAATATAGCACCGAGTGCAAGGGAACCCTTACTTGTGCATAGTTTGGTGCAGATTCCAGTCTACAAAAAGTGTGACGAAGTACATGGCCCGCCCATAGCGAAAACAAAATGGAAGAACCCGTAGTTGTAAGGCAACTTCTCATCCTCTTGTACTTCGTCCCTCTTCTTGAACTGGGAGTGCAAAAAGAAGCTGTTAGTTCCACATTGTGCCAAAGGTGATGATACAGCTTCATGCTATTCAGAAGTTTTCATGGAGCAAATGCTTGGACCAGGTGCTTAACTTTATCATGAAGGACAAAAGACACATAGAAGCGATAAATGTATATGGGTGCAATACAGGTGTGCCAATATAGGTCAGAAAAAGCTTTGTAGGTTGCTAAAGATGATATGTGCACATTGTACTATCAAGTAAAGTTAAAAATTAGGAACTCTTCTGATTAAGCATACGTCCAAGGTGATCCGCCAGAAACGAATAGATGCAACCAAAGAGGAGTTGGAGAAATACCGAGAATGATTCGGAATTGAAGCAATCGGTTGCAGAGTTCACAGCGTGACCCAAGTGATTCCGCTCGATGGACTCCAGGATCTATTTCTTTTATGACACTTAAAACCTGTGAATTGAATTTCGCAAGAAAAATTAATAAGGTAGATGACAACGGAGGTACGGACTAGTTAAATGCTCAAGAGCGCTGGACTCTCTCGTTGCATAGCTGGGTTATAAGGTACTTGTTTCTTTCATGAAACTTGACAAAAATTTATGATGAGCCGACTAAAGAACTGCGACGTAAGAAGGAATGGAGGGCGATTCTTACCTTGGAGTGCAATGATACAACAATCATCAAAATAACCAATAGATCATGGTCCAGGTGACGAAGAAGATAATCAGCCGGCATGTAACGTGTTGAGTAAACCAGACATACATCAAGACTAGACCAATGAAGATCAAGATATAGCAGGTCACTGAGACCAGCACCAGTGGAACTCGGCTGCATACAAAGTGTTTTCATAGAATCAGAACATGATGCAGATTCACAATGAAAATCACGAAAGAAAATCATAATTACTAAGTTTTACCAAGGAATTTTGACATCTGAGGTAGTTCAACCTTAGTTGCAATATCGTTATCTATCCAAATTAGTAGTGGTCTCAACTGTGGGTTGTCTGTTCATGCTTTTCAAGTGGATAAAAAACATTGCATTATCATCAATATGCTTGTACTTGAATCCTTTAGCACACGCATCTCCATCATTCTGCAGCTAAGGGGAATAGATTTTCAATAAAATGATTTGGGTGCAAGAAGCAATACATTTGAACCATGCTGTTGGCTTCTTCGAAGATTATAAAAATGGAGAACTTTGACACACGTGTAACCTCCAACCAGTTTAAAGTGACTCACCTCCGGACCAACATTGTTTGGAGATCTGACCTCATCAAATCTTCTTTCCAAGATTCGGTCTCTTCGCAAGTTGGCTAGTTGTAGTTGTGAGTAGCACCAGAAGGAGCAGCGATGAGATTGATGGAAGGAAGTGGGAGGCAAGGATTGGGCATGGCGACTGTGGAGAGCACAACAAATGAAGTCGCAACACTTCTGCCTGATCGGAGCACTTTGAGATACCTTCAGGCCTCAAAAACTCTTGATACTAGGTGAGTTCAACCTGGATTTAGCGAACATGCGTGGGGGACGAATCGCTGCCTCCGACATAAAATGTACAAACTATGTATATATACTGACCATGCAAATCCCATTCTTCAGAAAACGCTGCTGATCAGACGACGCAGTCTCAACTTCAAAACGTAGGAAAGAATTGGGTCACTCACTGCCGTGGTGGAAATTGATAGTTGCAAGCAGGCTTTTTATGGTACAGGATGCACATGAAGATCGATATGAGCTTTAATGTAATGCATGCGATGTCATGAGCAGGTGTATTGAGTTGCATTAATGTGATGCTCATCTCTGCCAAGGGTTTGGTTCCACAAAGAAAAGAAGTACTCGTGCACAGGAAGAGAAATGGGGAAACGCCAGCAGATCTTGGCTATGCTGGTAGAGGACGTGCTCGCGGACTTCGCTAGCCAACAATACTGGACATGATGGTGCATATATGGACAATAAGAAGAAAGCGTTGCTAATTATTGAGGTGGACGCTGTGGTCGGAGGAGGTCTGTATTGCACGCTTCATCAATATGTTGCCGATCTTCGCCAGGGTTAGTACCAGGGATTGCAGTAGACTTGGAGGTAAGGAATTCAAGGTGGAATTTATGAATGAAAAGAGACTGCGAAAGAGTTCGGTATAACACCAACAAATTATCTGCAAAAACAGCACGAAAATGGTTTCAATAAATTATTTTTGGGTCTTAGCTGTTCCAGGAATTTCCATAGAGATGAGGAAACTTGGAAAGTCTGGAACTTCAGGAGTTATGCTTCTCTCGTTCGACACATGTGCACACCTCATCAGCTTGTTGAATTACAAAGAAAATGAAAAATAGCTCCAATTCGCGTCACTCCTGTGAACAATGAGTCGCCCCAAATGTACTTTATTTGAGCAGCCATGGCCGGGGGTTCCCGACACAGCAGGTGTCCCTAAATTGATTAAAAAACAACTGATCCTATCTTGCAGAGCTCTACATTGTCTACTTGGAAACCATGTTGGATATATCTCGTTATGCTTCTTGGTCGACAATGCATTTCAAGCTGCATGACATTGCAGACTATGCTGAATGCCCTACGAACAACAAAAGGACAACAGCCCAAGAGTACTCACCGCAGAGCTATGTTACTAGCCAATAGAAGCTCATGAAGAGTCGTGCAGCCTTGTCGTGTAAAGCTCTAGAAGCAGGACATAGAGCTCAGACCAGGCACAATACGACGACTCCTACATCCTCAGCTGGAACCTACGATGCTGAAGCAACACCTCCAGGATCCAAAACTACTCGCAATGTAACTTGATGTAATACTTTTCCACGCCAGAACAGGTAGAACAAAGCCTCCGTACTTGGGATCGGCTGCGCCCAAGTGTTTGAGCCACCTCTCCAACTCTGAATGCCCTGAAACCATTTGGAATGAACTGAAATTCCACTTGAGCAGGCTCCCCCGGGAAGCAGGATCGCAACAAGACCGAAGAGAAGCCAGAGTACTTTCAGCAAATAAAAGTATGGAAGAAAGTCCTCCATTGAGTCATTTTGCAGAGGTCGTCTACAAGAACATGTCGGCTGGGTCACCGAAAGCAGGACTTCACAACACTGTGATGGCGGTCATGGGGTGGTCTTCAACGTGTTCCGATTGACGGCGCAGCTGATCAAGTTCACGTCTCCGTTCGTAGCATGACTCACACAGATCAAACTCAGGGCAAATGTCGCAATGCCAGCACTTGGTGGAAATCGGGTTCAAGCCACAACCATCACAACCAGCCTTACCAGAGGAACAATACTCGGTAGAGTATTTACTATCATATGATCTTCCATCGGGAAGCAGAATTTCAGAGCAACCATGCTGCTTCAGCTCGTGCAGCACAGAAATTTGACTTGCCTTCATCCAATCCCATTTGTGGCAGTTAGAAAGATTTAAAGAAGGAAGTTGCGACAAACGGCCTGCTGATTGAGGGAGTTCCACCAAATTTTCGCACGAGTTCACCACTAGTACCTGCAATTGGGTTAGATTACCAAATGTATCTGGTAGTCTTATAAGCCCAATGCATCTCCAAAGGTTGAGCTCCAATAAGTTGCTCAATTTGCCAATGGACTCCGGTAAACATGTAAGGCCTTTACAAGAAGTGAGGTCAAACTTGGATAATTTCACCAATTCTCCAATTGACTCAGGTAGTCTTGAGAGCTTTTTGCATCCTTGAAGATTGAGCTCCAACAAGTTGCTCAATTTGCCAATGGACTCCGGTAGACATGTAAGGCCTACACACCAAGAGAGATTAAGCTTGGAAAATTTCACCAATTCCCCAATTGACTCAGGTAGTCTTGAGAGCTTTTTGCATACTTGAAGATTAAGCTCTAACAAGTTGCTCAATTTGCCAATGGACTCCGGTAAACATGTGAGGCAATAACACCAAGAGAGGTCAAGCTTGGATAATTTCACCAATTCTCCAATTGTCTCAGGTAGTCTTGAGAGCTTTTTGCATCCTTGAAGATTGAGCTCCAACAAGTTGCTCAATTTGCCAATGGCCTCCGGTAGACATGTAAGGCCTAAACAACAAGAGAGGTCAAGCTTGGATAATTTCACCAATTCTCCAATTGACTCAGGTAGTCTTGAGAGCTTTTTGCATTCTTGAAGATTGAGCTCCAATAAGTTGCTCAATTTGCCAATGGACTCCGGTAGACATGTAAAGCCGACACACCAAGAGAGATTAAGCTTGGATAATTTCACCAATTCCCCAATTGACTCAGGTAGTCTTAAGAGCTCCTTGCATTGTCGAAGATTGAGCTCCAATAAATTGCTCAATTTGCCAATGGACTCCGGTAAACATGTGAGGCAATAACACCAAGAGAGGTCAAGCTTGGATAATTTCACCAATTCTTCAGTTGTCTCAGGTAGTCTTGAGAGCTCCTTGCATTGTCGAAGATTGAGCTGCAATAAGTTGCTCAATTTGCCAATGGACTCCGGTAGACATGTAAGGCCTAAACAACAAGAGAGGTCAAGCTTGGATAATTTCACCAATTCTCCAATTGTCTCAGGTAGTCTTGAGAGCTTTTTGCATCCTTGAAGATTGAGCTCCAATAAGTTGCTCAATTTGCCAATGGACTCCGGTAGACATGTAAAGCCGACACACCAAGAGAGATTAAGCTTGGATAATTTCACCAATTCCCCAATTGACTCAGGTAGTCTTAAGAGCTCCTTGCATTGTCGAAGATTGAGCTCCAATAAATTGCTCAATTTGCCAATGGACTCCGGTAAACATGTGAGGCAATAACACCAAGAGAGGTCAAGCTTGGATAATTTCACCAATTCTTCAGTTGTCTCAGGTAGTCTTGAGAGCTCCTTGCATTGTCGAAGATTGAGCTGCAATAAGCTGCTCAATTTGCCAATGGACTCCGGTAGACATGTAAGGCCTAAACAACCAGAGAGGTCAAGCTTGGATAATTTCACCAATTCTCCAATTGTCTCAGGTAGTCTTGAGAGCTTTTTGCATCCTTGAAGATTGAGCTCCAACAAGTTGCTCAATTTGCCAATGAACTCCGGTAGACATGTGAGGCAATAACCTGAAGAGAGGTCAAGCTTGGATAATTTCACCAATTTGCCAATTGACTCGGGTAAACTTGTGAGCCTTTCGCAATAATCAAGATTGAGCTGCAATAAGTTGCTCAATTTGCCAATGGACTCCGGTAGACATGTAAAGCCTAAACAACGAGAGAGGTCAAGCTTGGATAATTTCACCAATTCTCCAATTGACTCAGGTAGTCTTGAGAGCTTTTTGCATACTTGAAGATTGAGCTCTAACAAGTTGCTCAATTTGCCAATGGACTCCGGTAAACATGTGAGGCAATAACACCAAGAGAGGTCAAGCTTGGATAATTTCACCAATTCTCCAATTGACTTGGGTAAACTTGCGAGCCTTTCGCAGGTATTAAGATGGAGCTTTAACAAGTTGCTCAATTTGCCAATGGACTCCGGTAGACATGTAAGGCCTAAACAACCAGAGAGGTCAAGCTTGGATAATTTCACCAATTCGCCAATTGACTCGGGTAAACTTGTGAGCCTTTCGCATTGATAAAGATTGAGCTCCAATAAGTTGTCCAATTTGCCAATGGTGTTCGGAAGTTTCTCCAACCAAAAACATTGCCTCATATCCAAAACACACAACTCCTTACATTGTTGCAAAAAGATTGGTACTTTAGAAATACTTGATTTCCTTAAGCACAACCATTGCACATGGGATGGACCCTCGATGTTGATGGCTTCAATGACATCTTCATAACCAATTTGCAAGTTTAACAACCTCATTTTGGGACAATTCAAATTAAAGCTGTATTTAACATGCTTCTTTTTGGTCTCAATAGGTTCACCTTTCATCCCATGATTCAACATTATCCTCCCCTCTTGGATTGACAAACCGTATAATGACAAGCCTTCTATCCCTTCAGACTTTATCTAAAGTCAACAACAGAAAACACATAATTAAAATGACTTCTTGCAAGTGTTGTTAAAAGTCAAGAACCATTAACTAAATTCAATCCAAGAAACACTTGATTTGGAACTACCTCATTGCTTTGTAGAAGCTTCCCCACATCCTCGCAATCCCATAACCTGCTCATCTTCTTCACCTTTAGGCGGCCTTGCCCTCTTACAACACCGCGACCCATATCACGCAGTTGGTCATGCATGGTCACTACTCCATCTTCCCTATTGATCTTCACCAAGCATCGTTCCTTCAAATTTCTCAACTCAATCAACTTTGATTGCTTGCCTCCCCATATCCTTAGTAATGTTTGCTCACTATACTGAACTGTATCAGAGAAGAAACATGCAATATCCAAAAACATGTTTTGCTCATTCTCACGCAGAGCATCATAGCTTATTTGCAACACCTTCCACAGCTTATCATTGTCATCTCCCCCTTCCAGAGGCTCAGCATTCTTCAATTTCTCCAAAGCTCCTTTCCAACAATCTAAGCATTGCTCGCTCGATAGATCATCCTTCAGATAACCTCCCAAGAAACGACCCATCACTTCAAGGCTCAATGGCAATCCACAGCAGGCCTTTACAACATCGCCACACACAATTTCGAACTTTTCCATCAAGTGTTCTGAGGAATCCTTCGATAGAAAATCATGTAGTGTTCGCCGCTTTTCCTCCACAGTTCTAGCTCCCTGGAATGCATGATATGAAAACAGCTCAATATCCATGCCTGAACTCATGAACTCCATATCATATCTTTGAACGAGGGGTACATATTCCTTCAGCACCTGCCAATTTCTACAAGTGACGATTAGCCTCGACTCTTTGTTTCCTGTCAAGAATCCCATGTCCTTCAGCAAGCGATCCAAGTTCTCTTTTGTCCCCACATCATCCACAACCACAAGCACTTCGTGCTGCTGCACATACTTCTTCAGGTCTTCAAGCAAAACATCCTTGGAATCCTTCAAGGCACTCAGCTGTACGATAGAACCTGTCCTATCCGTGATTTTAAAATCTTGCAGCAGCGTAACCAACACTTCGTCCAAGCTCGCCTTCGATTTCACATCGTCCAAGTAACTGCTCCTGTCAAAATCCTTGCATATTGACTGGTACACAGCTTTTGCCAACGTCGTCTTTCCGATACCTCCCATGCCAACCACTCCTACAATAGATACTTCCTGTAGCAATCGTCTGATGGCCTCCTCTTGTTCCTTCAATCTCACAAAGCTCTCTGGCACAAGGCTCTCTTCTCGTACAGCAAGGCTAACCTCAAATCTCCTGACGACCTCCCTCAGCGACTTAGTCAACAATAAGTAACTTGAATCGTTCTTGGCTTTTGGTCGAACAATATCAGAGTGGTTTTCGCTCAAGGCAAGGTAATTGCCATCTTCGTATCTTGAAGATGCTTCTTCAACCACCATCTGCTTATGCGGTCGAAAATGAAACAGGAACATTCTTAGACACGATGAAACCAGGGCGAACACATTGTTACTTACTTGCGATGTTGCATGCGTCTCGGCTGCCGATGCAAAATACCACGATGGGTATTTAGCTTTCTCAAAGGCTTCACTGAGGCGACTTGTTTCTTTGTCTAACACTTGCATATTCGCCAACAAGGGACCCTTCCCCCCTCTCTTAGCATTATGAAGATATTCGGCCAGGACTGATCCACGATGGGGAGTTGAATAGAAATTGAAACCCCGAATATTTTGCAAGAGGTTTTGAGCTTTTCTGTCTTGTGAAAAACGACTCTTTGCACTAACGACAATCTGCTTAGCCACCAAGCCACCAAACCCATGACACACAAACACCACCGGAACTCCATTCTGTCCAATTTGACCAAAGTCCACCATTTCTTGTACAAGATTCTCTCCAACAAGAAACAAGTCCATCCTTCCATCGGTGGCAGTCTGATTCATGCTGGCATCGTATTTGAGTGCATAGACTTGCGCAAAGGGGAACTCCGCTGGGAGCCATGTCATTGGCCAAACATTGTTCGGTGTACCATCACGAGCCAGCCAAGTCTTCCAATATGCATCTCCACTGTTGTCGTCCACCAATCCATGAACAAACACCACCTCCAGTTGAACCGGTACTTTGGGTTGGTAGAATCGAAAGATAGCATCAGAGACCTGCATGTCAAAAGAAAAGCATTGGATCAAACTTCAGAGATTTAGAGCTGCCCCTCCTAGCATGAACTACAATGTGGGACAGTAGATGCCGAGGTTGTATTTCACATCTACTGCGGATCATTGCATGGTTTCTAAATAGAAGCAAAGGACATTGAACTCACCGGTTCTCCGTGAGTGAACTTCTTCTTTACTTCGCCCATTGCAGTGCCCAACCTCTCCCTTCACATACTGGCTTCCAAGTTCCGCGCCTAACAATCAACGATCTGCAGAGTTGCAAGGAGCTCATCAAGAAGCGCCATTTCATGAGGCGAGGGCATGACGGAATACTGAGACGTTTAGTTGCCTTTCATTTTACAAGCTCAGAAAGACTCAACGGTTTTGATCAGTGAACTCAGACGGCTGCATTCAAGATGAATCCCTGATCCACGCTTGCTCCAAAATTAGTCCAAAATGGCTCAATTGTTCACTACCTAGCAATATCCTCGTATGTTTCAGCAGTCGAGGCTTCAGAACTACTTATGCAGATACGTCAACATGTCGGGCATGAGATTTCCATTTCAAAATTTCATCTTCCCGAGTACCTAGCTAACACTTCTGATGTGAGTCACGGAGATACCTAAACTAACCATGCAGCAGATGCCCCACATACGTAGGTCCAGACTTACCTTTCCGAGAAATAACGAAGTTCGCAGTCGACATGTTTCCCAACAAAGTGTCCACAATCGATACCGGATGGCATTCAGATCACTCATACCTGGAGCTGATGATCAATGCTTTCGCTTGTGAGCCAACACTGCACTTCTGAAGCAATCTCTGCCTTCTCTGGGAAATCCTCGCTCCTTGGTGAGCGATGCACGTCACTCGAAAGCAGATAGCGTCGGCGGATGATTAACTGAGCACAGGCTTCGTGATGTCAGCCATGGTAGCCCAAGACCTAACTTGTCAACTCTAGCCTCTCACATGATTCTTAAACTCGCAGTCGTAAAGCACAACCTTTCTCTCGTTAACCAACTCGTCCTTCTGCGACCTGCTCAAACTCGAGCACAAAAACAGTTCTCTATCTCAAGATCCGCCACGAATCTTACACCCATAAATCGGCCAAAGGATCGGAGACATCCAACCAACAAGAACTACCGACCAGCCTATAAATCTACATGGCTTCCACCCGCTGCAACAATCACGACTGCGGCCTCACCAACAAAGAATCAAGTCGCACTTCTTACGCATACAAAGCACGTCAAGCTCCTTCACGAAGCTGAAAGCGTATCGAACCTGAAAGCGGATCTAACTTGCACGCCACTCTGGTACACAACCTCCATTCCAGTTAAAACCGCCCTCTTCGGAACCCACAGAATCCACTAGCTCCAACTGATCTTCACAGCCAACGCGAAGGCAACTGCCATGCATCCAGCAAGGTTCAATCCACCAAACTCCGCGTCATGTAACTTCCAGACCCTGTCGGCAGAAACAAGCCCCAGATCTCGGAGCCACCTTGAACAGCACAGCGCATAGATCAGTACTTCAGTCGTGCAGATCGATCAGGTGGGTCCCTCATGTGCTTGTGCATCCGATGAACTGGTTTCGACACAGAGCACGCCGTCTAGCAGCCAGCCTACCACACTGAGAAGCCTGAGAGTCTTCCAGTCTCGTCCAGCGGTACAGACACTTGCAGATGAGGGCCATTCCCGAAATCAGCGTGGTGCGAGATGAGGACGACGAACAGTGTTTTCCACTTTGTTGACACCTTCAAACAGTATATGCTCGCTTTAGAATAGCTTTTCATTGTGTAGAATCCGGGATATGGCGGAGATCTGGTCTTCAAAATAATGTGTCAACATTGGAACAGTGTGATCCACAGTGGAGGTTACTGTTTTGGTTTTGGTTTTGTTTAACTCGTCTTGCTTTATTTAATATCGTTCACACATGGTTGTAACGTAGCAGTCGAAGGAAACCTTATTGTTTGGAATTTTTTTATTTTTTTTCTGTTTTCTATTTTTATTGGTAGCAAAAGAAAAATCCATTGCAATTTTGAATGTTTGTGTAGATAGTGGTTATGTTGTAAGCTTTTTACTTAATGTGAAGGTAGATTGTATCATTTTGTTTAACATACCGTAACTTAGAGTAAGTAGAGAGTGAAGGCACATGAATTAGTTGTTCTGGTATAGTTAGGTGCTCGTTTATTCTTAGTTTGTCATTCATGGCTCAGGTAATATTATTTCAAGTCCAGTACATGCAAGTCTCAGATTACAAAATAGAATTTAGTTCTTAGAACTATGTCACTATTTCTCATTTAAGTAATTTTCAAGATTGTATTTTTCACTAGAAAGAGTAAAATGAATTTAAAAAATTTAAATTGATTTTCATTTTCAAAGCATATGATATTGGTCAATGCGTGAAATGTTAGATGAGAAATAACGTTGGTTACAAAATGATATAATTTTATTCTAGTTAATCAAGAGTAGTGAATTTTGACTTTTCTTCATGCCACATTTTTATATTACAATATGCCCAAATTTATATCATTGTGATATATTTGATGTTGATTTTTTGTACACCAAATTTTAGAGGTAGTAAAAAGGTTTTTTTATGAAAAAAATCACAAGCAACAAGGTTCAAACATTGTCAATAAATTATGATATTTATGATTGAACTTAATTACTCTTGGTAGGATCTACATTTTTAATGGTAAATACCACAATTTCTTCAAATAGGGGCAATTTTTTTTGAAATACTTCAATAATAAAAAAACGGATTTTATTTTAAATTTGTGCTATGACATGAAGGAATTCTTGAACTATTGTTCAAACAATAAAAATAAATAAAAATTTGCTAATATGTGAAGGGCTTACAAAAAATAAAGAAACATGCAATATCATACTTATTTTGCTACATTGGCTATGATAATACAAAACTAAATTAGCTAAGTTAGAATAATATTTTCATTAAAATTTATTATATATGAAGGTCTTAATAAGATGGAGTGTAAAGGATATACTATCTAGTGGAAAGGTATAAAACATTTAAAGCACATAGAGTTAGTAAACGTTGAAGATTCATATTTGAGTTAGAACTTTGAACAATGGCTTATATTGTATGATTGATGCTAAAGATATTTAGGAGTTTATTTGTTAAAGACAAAGTACTACCATAATAAGGTAGACAGTTTGTGCCCCTCCAAATGAATATGTATATATTTTGGAAAAAAATGTTATTTTTCAACAAATTAATTTGTATAAATTTAAAACAAGATCACCAAAATAACATAAGATGGATTTGAAATAGTCAAAATCATTTTTATACGATATTTGATTTTGTGTGATTTGAACTTTTGAGTTTTGTAGTTTGTTGTTTTATAATTCTTTTTGAACAAATCAGCTACTCTATTTTGGTGATTAAGTTTATGAGGTATTATTGTTACACACATTTATAAGAAAATTTGAATGACTCAAAAGATAAGCTCACAAATATGATATTTTCTAAATAATAACTAAAACGCTGAGGATATTTGACGATGTTAGAAATAATTTAGTCCTCATAATCTTCTACAACATTTGCTTATCATGTGAAGTGGTCTTAGGGGTGCTTCACATAGTTATGACAGTCGGTCAAGAGGCCATCCCTTTGCATCAATCAAATTCCTAAAATGCCCAAAGTTTGTCAAAAATGCCTTCACTCAATGACCGAAGGTTGAGAAGGCATTTGCCTCTAAAAAGGCCTACATGAGAGCACTTGTTGGAAGTTTTGTTACTAAGGCGACAGCCTCTTGAGCAAAACTTGGGTTAAGCAAAATGCTCTACCCAAAAGTCGGTCGGGAGACCATGGAGTTTTTTAATAAAAATGCACAAAAGACAAAACTCTTTGGCTATTAAGGGCATGTCATGCTCCATAGGCCTTGTCATGCTTTATTGATTAACCTTTTGACAACCATTGGCACTGCACTACACTTATGATCATAGGTCTTGGCCTTCCAACTTGAAATGGAATATTTTAATATATTTTTCAACCAAAAAGTTGGAACTCTCGACTTAGCTTGGCCTGAATCTTTGACAACTGGCCTCTCGACTCGGAAAGGTTTGATAGTTTTGTGTGTCGAAGTGACTAGGCTACACTATATAAAAGCATAGCTATTTTTGTAATTTGTTTATTAAAATAAAATCCATCGGTGGCAGACTGCTTCATGCTGGCATCGTATTTGAGTGCATAGACTTGCGCAAAGGGGAACTCCGCTGGGAGCCATGTCATTGGCCAAACATTGTTCGGTGTACCATCACGAGCCAGCCAAGTCTTCCAATATGCATCTCCACTGTTGTCGTCCACCAATCCATGAACAAACACCACCTCCAGTTGAACCGGTACTTTGGGTTGGTAGAACCGAAAGATAGAATCAGAGACCTGCATGTCAAAAGAAAAGCATTGGATCAAACTTCAGAGATTTAGAGCTGCCCCTCCTAGCATGAACTACAATGTGGGACAGTAGATGCCGAGGTTGTATTTCACATCTACTGCGGATCATTGCATGGTTTCTAAATAGAAGCAAAGGACGTTGAACTCACCGGTTCTCCGTGAGTGAACTTCTTCTTTACTTCGCCCATTGCAGTGCCCAACCTCTCCCTTCACATACTGGCTTCCAAGTTCCGCGCCTAACAATCAATGATCTGCAGAGTTGCAAGGAGCTCATCAAGAAGCGCCATGTCATGAGGCGAGGGCATGACGGAATACTGAGTTTAGTTGCCTTTCATTTTACAAGCTCAGAAAGACTCAACGGTTTTAATCAGTGAACTCAGACGGCTGCATTCAAGAATCCCTCATCCAGGCTTGCTCCAAAATTAGTCCAAAATGGCTCAATTGTTCGCTACCTAGCAATATCCTCGTATGTTTCAGCAGTCGAGGCTTCAGAACTACTTATGCAGATACGTCAACATGTCGGGCATGAGATTTCCATTTCAAAATTTCATCTTCCCGAGTACCTAGCTAACACTTCTGATGTGAGTCACGGAGATACCTAAACTAACCATGCAGCAGATGTCCCACATACGTAGGTCCAGACTTACCTTTCCGAGAAATAACGAAGTTCGCAGTCGACATGTTTCCCAACAAAGTGTCCACAATCGAGACCGGATGGCATTCAGATCACTCATGTACCTGGAACTGATGATCAATGCTTTCGCTAACAACTTCCATAACAGTCACAGACGCGTTCTATTGGAGGATGCATCCTGAATTAATCTACTGTTCATCAATTATGGGCTACTGGTTTTCCATTATTCTGTAACCAAGAAGCCTACTTATTTGTGATGGGGCCATTATCGGTTATGGGTATCTATACCTTATGTAACCACTTGTGGAGATCTTAGTAAGGTAGAGATGGGTATTCCCGTCAGTTTAAGCCATTCAACATATCTGGGATTGAGAAAACTATGGGGATAAAATTTATACAAATTGTAGTTAGGTCAAAAATTACAAATCTGATTTTTTAACATTTTTTTCTAAATTTATCAAATTGTCATGAATATTTGAAGTGCAACATTGTTGACGACTATTTCCGTGAGTAGGTATATGCAATACAAAGATTCTTGCATGGAGAACATGATAGGTTGTTATATAGTCTGCTGAGTGTGGTAGACTGGTAGGTAGATGCTGTCTGCTCAGATATTGGTGCACTGATAGGCCACGGAATTAGAACCCTAAGGGGAATACCAATCTCTACTTTAATAGAACTTGGGTACTTCTCCAGGTCGAATTGACAGAGAAATGACGCTGGAACAAGCTGTTTCCATCAAGATTGAAATTGCACATGGGGTGGCCCACCCGGTGTGACTGAATCACATAAGACAACAGACTTGATTGCTTTTTGCGTTTACTCTCCCTGTTCGTCGTTCACTGAACCCGTTTCATTATTCCAATTCAATTTTTTTTCAGATTTTTTCCCAGAACCACGGGCTGCCCCAAATAAATTTCCATGGACGAACAGATGCCGTTGGATTTGCTTCTATTAATCTGAATTTAGTGCACTGCAGATCCCTGATGAGATGAATTGTAGCCAGTAGATACTTTGTGCTAGTGCCGCTTCAGCCCTTAGATATCCTCATTCTGAACTTTCTCTGTCGTTGGATATTTTAAATCTCAACATTTACTCTCATTGGATACTAGTGGTACCCGTTCCATTGAGCACATTGACATTAGTTTAATGCTAAGGAATTTTATAAACTTCAAGTAAGTTGATTCCAAAAATAAAAATATATATTTCAAATTCTTTTATTCAGAAAAACTGTCTTTATTTTATTTTATTTTCGATAGTAGTCTATTGGATCAATCCACAACATGGTGTTGACCATTGAAATGTCTCTATTCTTTTTAAAAGTGCATTATAGCGTTTGTTTGCAGCTACACTACATAGTCTTTGTAGGCCCATAGCCTAAATTTGAAAATCGACGTTTGAAATTCCAATTTCTGGTGCAGAAGAGTTTATTATTCAAAAAATTAATCTTCATGTAGCATACACATTAGTTGCTAAACTAAATTTAGCTACTTTTGATCTATGGAGTCTCATTAAAAAGGAATCTACCCAAGGTCGTCTCATTCTATCTTGATCCAATTTTTTTCTAATTGATATAGATAATTGGATTGGTGAGGAAAGTCTATTCTACATGCAAATCCCCAATCACAAATACCTATATACATATTGTCTCCTTCTTTACGCAACAAAATGTTACCATATTTATACAAAAAGAGCACACCATGTAAAAAGTGCCAAGACAATCTTATTTGTAGTCGTTGAAAAAACTTCACATTCTCCTCGTCCACGCCTGACGCTATAGGTGATTTGTTATTACACTTGTTAATCATACTTCTCAAAGTTCCGGCATTCCAACATGGCATATATCTATGGGCTTTGGTGGGATGAATAGCAAACAACTTAATAGATTAAGAATGAACAATAAGGCAACTTGTTCCTTCCATGTCTGTTGTAATTATAGCATTTTTTACAACTCAAGTAATAAATGCTTTACAAGCATATTCTTTATGTCTTGGTATAAAATCAACTTCTACAATGTGACATTTGTAAATAATACAATAGCTACATTTAGCAAACTCCCTATTTCCATTCAAAAAAGATAATTTCAGATTTGGGTGGAAGAATCCCATGTGACAATTCTTTTGCCAAAATCTAATAACGATAAAGAAATATCTATATTACAAAATTATTTGCATAATAACTTTTCATTGAATTCTTCATAGAGGAAAACTTTGTACTCAATAGAGTGATTTTTAATGCAAAAGATGTGTGTATGTATGTTCCTTACATATCTTTGCAATCAAATTAAAAAAAAGTCATGACCAATTATTTTCAATAAAATATATTGTAAATTCATAAAAATTGGCTTTAAAAATCCTCCAAGAATTAGAAATTTACTTTTTTGAAATTGAAACTTGGTATGCTTGAGTGGGATTGGCCAAGAATTGAGTGATGATTTTACAAGATAACATGGACCAATTTTATCATATGTTATTTACAAATATTTGAATGCCTCTAAAAGGCATTATGCGTTTTTCTTGTAGGCGACTGTAGTGTCTGATCTTAATCAAGGTGTCAACATTGGAACTCTGGTCCTTAGTGGAGGTTACTTTTTTGGTTTTGGTTTTGTTTCGTGTGGTTTTATGTATCATTGACACATGGTTGTAACGTCGAAGGAAACCTTTTATTTTGAATGTTTGTGCTAATAGTGGTTACATGGTAAGATTTTTACTCATTGTCAAGGTAGAATGTTTTGTTTTGTTTAGCGTATCGTAACTTTCAAGAGTAAGTAGAGAGTCCAAATAGTAGATGGTTGCTCTAGAGTAGCATATTCATTAGGGGAAAAATCAGGTCTCCAACGGGCCTTGTAAGACAGCCCGGATTAGGTGAGCTTCCTGCCCGCTGACACTTCTCTTCGAAATCTCATTGGTCGATATCCTACCCGCTGACAACAAAATTCGCCTCGCTGACAGCAGGATTCGCTGACAACAGGATCCGCTGACAACAGGATCCGGTACTGTCCAATGGGGTGATAGCAGTGGGCACACGGTCGGTGACAGTGTCATTACTGCTCATATTGTCCAATGGGGGGGTGGGGTGGGGTGGGGAAGGAAAGCGATTGGCTGGACCCCCCAAATGCCAACTGCTGTCACTGCTGGCAGCATTTGGCGACCTGCTGGCACAGTTGGTGCCAGCAGGTAAAGTGCACGGGCATGGCAAAAATTTTGGCACAGAAAACATGGAAAAGGCCCGTTGGAGACCCCAAACTTCTCCTAATGCGTGTGTAGAATCCGGGATAAAGTACCAAGCAGATATCTCGTCTTAAAAATGAGGTCTCGATATTGGAACAGTGCGATCTGCAGCGGAGGTTACGATTTTGGTTTTGGTTTTGTAAATACAAGGTAAGGTAGTGGAACTAGTTTCCGAGCGGGTCCAATTCACAACCCCTGCTATTTTTGGGCTAGATGTCAGAAACCAATCTGGTTTGAGAAAGTATCCAAGAGGGTTCTAATTACGTTCATGTACGGAAAAATTGAGAGTTTTTGATTGGTTCTGATTGGTGCTAGAGCGTTCTGTTTTTAAAATCTAGCCTCCGATGAATACCAGGACTCTTGTAAATAGTTAATGGTCACTTTGAGCCTTCAGAGTTAAAAATTCATAAAAATGTTTTAGAAATGCTCAAAAAATGTTCTTTTAGGGGGATGCCTTTGCAATTGCTTTGGGAATCATCCAAAAATTTTAATTTTTTCTTCCACAATTTTAAGTATGCAAACTTGAAATTCAGTCGGGAATTGGTTCCACTACCATAGACGCAGCCATACCCAACTAGCCACACATAACCTATTAGTAGACTTTTCTTTTTCCTAGAAGCTTTAAATTTAAAAGTTTTAAATTTAAAAGTTTTAAATTTAAAATCTATAGAGATTTAGAAGATAGTACTAAAGGTAATTTATAAAAAAGGAATCATATGGGAATATTTTGATAGTAGTACCATGGTCAAGTTTTGGTGTCATGGTGGTCAGTTTCACATTAGCCTGTATGTCCACCATGTGCGATTTCAACTTTTCACTTCAAATAATTCTAATAATTACAAAATCGGAAATAAAATTACAATTTTTTTTGCATTCAACAAGCACCTTATGTTTGTACACATGTAAAATCTTCTTCAAACTATATACCTCAATTACATATCTTAAAATTGTTAAGTGGTCTGTTTTAGGTGCCTCAACTTTAGTATGGTTTTATTTAATATTGTTGATTGTCAAGGACACACATTTACCTAGAACAAAGCTTCTAACGGATAGATATTGTGCAATACATGCCACACTACTAATGCGCCGCACGAAGTACCCAACCTGATGGATAGAGACTGTGCAATACTTGATGCACTGCTAATATGCCGCACGAAGTACAGAGCATGATGGACATAAACTATGTAATACCTGCCGCACTACAAAGCTGCACTAACCAAAGAGTAATACACAAAATGGATAAACAATTCTCACAAGTTCAAAAGGAATGCTAAAGCTTTATAACAATTCTCACAAGTTCAAAAGGAATGCTAAAGCTTTATGACAATCAACCTAGCCTTAGGAAGTTCTAAAAGCCACTAAGGATATTATACGAATATATTTTAAGAGCTCACAAAGGTCAATGCAAATCAAATCTATAAGATCTTAGATATGTTCTAAAAGATCCAACAAAAGGTTTAACCTTCGACAAGGTGATAAAAATTATATGTTTGTGACATTGACAGAGTCGTTGTAACGTACCAATTGAAGGAAACCTTTTTATTTTAAATGTTTATGATGATAGTGGTTACTCCCTCTGTTTCTGAAAGAAATGGTGTTTTCCACAAAGTCTTTGTTTCACAAAGAAACAATGGTTTCATCATTACCAGGAAGTCCACCGTCAAGAATTTAAAGGAGGAACTTGCCATGAACCTGAAATCAGCAAGGTGACACCAGCTGATTGCCTGATTGAATTTCAAAAAGTTTATTTTAATGGCAGCTTAGCAGGTTGGCAGCTGATGCATTTACAGAGTCAAGGGGGCGTCACTGTGCTTAATCCCGGCCTAAAATGGAAAACACCATTTCTTTCAGAAACAGAGGGAGTATGTTGTAAGATTTTTACTTAACCCCTAAACGGCCAAAGTCCTAGAATGAACTTTTTGGAATTTTGGACAGATTCCTACGATGTCAATTTTGGATGTGAGTTTCTGAAATTCTTTGAAGACATAGGGAATCGTAAGAGCTTCGCGCAAGTATAATTTTTTTGCACTAGACATTGGAAAAAATATTTATGGTACCCAAAGCGGTTTGTCCTACATCTCAAGCAGCTCTAAAATTTTGATACACCCTTCAACTACCTTTGGGATTTTTAATGCAAGTAACTTTACATGATTGGTTTTGAGATTATCAAATATATATATATATACATATATATATATATACATATATATATATATACATATATATATACATATATATATATACATATATATATATATAATAAAAAATAAATAAATTATTTTGGAAGATTTTCATTCTATAAGAAGCCAAAGTTTTATCATGTTTTTAGTCAAACATGAAGAAAAAAAATTCTTTCTCACATAAAAAACAGATATTTTGTTTTTTTTTTGTTTTTTTTTTTTTTTTTTTTTTTTTAACTTCAAGAATAGAAATAGACCTCTATTTTGACCGCATGGATTTTTATTGTAACAAAAAATGGTATATAAAAAATAAAAATAAAAATGAGTATTAACAATAACATGAACGCATATTCCTTAGACAATGTTTTTCACAATGCTATGCCTTTTTGTTAAATTTAAAATTTGGTGCACAAGAAACTTACATCATGTACATCATTTTAGTACAAAACCCCCAACATGTATAGTGCAAAAAAATTATTCAAAAAGAAGTCAAAGTCAGCTGATCCTATTTTAAAAGGATTAAAAAGAAAAATATTTCTTACTTCAAACTCTATAATCTTCTAATCCACGCAATCAATTTATTAAAAAAAATCGTGCATGATCTTTTAAAAGTCTTAAGTAAGATCCTAAGGTTAGAGATGCAAAATCCATTTTGTTTTTGGATTGTTCACTCTTGCTTCTAAAATGATAGTTTTTGGAGTGTTTTTGGTCAGAAATGGTCACGACCGATTAGGGGTTAATGTGAAGGTAGAATGTGTTATTTTGTTTAGCATGCCGTAATTTTGAGTAAGTAGAGAGTGAATGTACAAGAATTAGGTTTTCTGATATAGTTAGGTGCTCGTTTATTCTTATTTTGTCATTCATAGCTCGGGTAATATAATTACAAGTATAGTACATGCATGTGTCAAACTACAAAATAATATTTTGTTCTTAGAATTATGTCCCTATTTTTCTTTAAAGTAAATTTGAGATGGTACTTTTCTCAAGAAAGTGCAAAACGGATTAAACAAAAATTAAGTTAATCTTCAATTTGAAAGCACATGATATTGGTCTATTCATGAGATATTTGATGACAAGTAACGTTGGTCACTAAATGAATTGTTTTTATTCTATGTAATTAAGATCAGTAGGTTTTGATATTTCTTCATGCCACGGGTACCAGAGGCTTTATTCTTTTGAGCATAATATTGAGACTTCATTTCCCATCTGACGTGCAATTATATCCAATTGATTATAATGTTACATGTACAGCCTTGTGGTGAGGGGACACATGATGTGTTTTGGGCTACTTGTGTGGCAGATTGCACTGCTTCGTACAAATGCGATCGGCTTGTAACTTACTTGATAATTGCCTGCTTCCCTCTAAGCGGAACGTTACAATGATGGGATGGCCATGTGTGTATGTGACATAGAAATAGAATGCGAAATTAAGTTCATCGGAACATTGCTCAACATCTGGTATAATCTGTGATCCTGGAAGCTGAGAAAGAGAACTTATTGCCTTTGTAAGCATAGTCAGTTTGAGCAACTGCTAATCACACATTTAAGGTCGTGACAGAATGCGTTTCAAATCAGGCAACTTATATCACTAAGTCAAACTTATATTACATAGGGATATCTTACACCGTCAAGTAGTAACGGATATGTTCAGTACATCATTTGTTGACGAGCTTTCGAAACAACAGATAGTAATCTTGGTATATTATTCATGAATACTTCTCATCCCTTGTATTTACTCAAGAAAAGGACCACTTAACATGAAACAGAATTAACGAGATCAGGTTTCCTCTATCTGGCTAGGGGAGGCCCTAAAGAGCTACAAATTGGGTCTCCATCTAGCCAGAGAAAAACTTGTGGTTTAAAAGGTCAAAATCAATTGGGTACATCCCCTGTAATTAGAGGCTTGAGGCTCAGAAATTCTTTAACAAGAAAAGAAAAAAACTAATACGTACAATTCACTCTCTTCAGCTCAGGCTCCGCTTCTGACTCGAAGGCCGTTATGTACTGAAATCTCTATCCCTGAGCAAAAAGGGCCCTACCATCGTCCAAACTGCACAAACAAAATGAAAATGCTTGGTCATTAGGATACCGTCAAATGATCATGCTACAGCAAGCCACAAGCAAAATCAATAAATAACATATGGAATTTGAAGAGAAATAGACCACATAAAAGACTTTTTGGCATGCTTTCGTCAACATGGAGAAACGCCAAGAACATAGACAATTAAATTCCTTCCATCATTACAAGTAGTTGCCTAAAACCTCATATCAGAACCTCACCTCAAGCTACCCAATAATGCAACTAACTGAAAATCACCGAACTAATCAGAAGCCCAAAAAGAGGTCAAGAGAAAGATGTATAGAAGAGTGTGACTTACTATACAAAGCAGCAGCGAGCCACTGGTTGACAATTTTAACCCAAGTACTGGTCCAACCAACGTCAATGCTCCATCTGCAATCAGATAAATACACAAAACCATTTAGTATTTGAAAGATAATGATTTGATGGAGAGAGAAGACCTCAAAATGAATATTCTACGAGTCACTTATACACACTAACGTCTCCCGGCACTCGACATCCACTTTTATTCAAGAAGTAAAACCGAAAAAAATATTGCACCAAATGAAAGGGAACCCATACTTGTGCATAGTTTGGTGCAGATTCCAGCCTACAAAAAGCATGGCGAAGTACATCGCGCCCATAGCGAAAACAAAATGGAAGAACCCGTAGCTGTAAGGCAGCTTCTCATCCTCTTGTACTTCGTCCCTCTTCTTGAACTGGGAGTGCAAAAAGAAGCTGTCAGTTCCACATTGTGCCAAAGGTGATGATACAGCTTCACGCTGTTCAGAAGTTTTCATGGAGCAAATGCTTTGACTGGGTGTTCAACTTTAAGACATCATGAAGGAAAAAAGATACATGGAAGGGACAAATGTATACGGGTACAATACAGGTGTGCCAATACAGGTCAATGTAAGCTATGTAGGTTGCTAAAGGTGCAATATGCACATTGCACCATCAAGTAAAGATCAAAATAAATAACTCCTCCGAGTAAGCATACATCCAAGGTGATCCGCCAAAAACAATAGATGCAACTAGAGAGGAGTTGGAGAAATACCGAGAATGATTCGGAATCGATGCCGGTGGTGTACGTGGCAAATGCTATAGCTAAGAACGCAATCAAGAAACTCTGCCACAGGATCATGGGTACAACATTTCAGGAGTTGATCTAACAAAAATTGACACTTGAATAGAATGCATATTGTGTATTCTAATTTAAATCAAGCATACTTGTGCTTGGATACGTAATGAGGGAGCTGGAAATTGGGTTGGGCATGTTCTTCCAAACTCAAGTCTAACATGCTTCAAAGCACAATATCAGAAACAGAATTCACTTTAACAGTTGAAACTTACGATAACAGTAAGCCAATCGGCCTTTCCAGTTTGCCGTTCTCGTGTATTACAGGTTTCTGTTAAGGGCTCACTGCAGGTCAAAAATTACGCATCAGCAAAAACGAACCATGTAAAATAGGAACTGTTCATGTTCTCAAGAAGGTGGTTTGAACTGGAGAACACGCTGTATGGCGTGGCTATCTGGAAATAAACGCGACTATTCAGAAATTAAGAACTCCAGAAACATAATTATAGCTTTCTTGCACCAGGTTTCTTTGAAGGGCTTATTTAGCTAATGCCATAAACTGCCCTGACTGAAGTGAGGATTTCTCTCATGTTTCAATTAGAGTCAAACAGAAGAGACATACAAGATGGTGGCTACCTCATAATAGCAGACCAGCAGAGGAACACAAGGTAGAGGGACATAACACCGGAAGTCAGAAGACCTGCATTAACCTGTAAGCAACAAACCAATGAAGTTGTGAATATATGTTACTCTTCAAGGGGTGCATGGCAACGTCATGCCATGCCAACATGCCAACATCTAAAGACTAAAGTACTACTTCACGATGCAATAGGCCCCATATCACAGACTTTAGAAAGACCAAGGGGATATCATATATTGAAGAACATTATTGCAAGAAAATTTGATGAGGAAGATGACAAGAAAAGAAACGGAGGTACGGACTAGTCAAATTCTCAAGAGCGCTGGCCTCTCTCGTTGCATAGCTGGGTTACAAGATACTTCTTTCTTTCATAAAACTTAAACAAGATTTTATAATGAGCCGACTAAAGAACTGCGACGTAAGAAGGAATGGAGGGCGATTCTTACCTTGGAGTGCAATGATATGACAGTCATCAAAATAACCAATATCATGGTCCAGGTGACGAAGAAGATATTCAGCCGGCATGTAACGTGTGGAGTAAACCACACATACATCAAGACTAGACCAATGAAGGTCAAGATATAGCAGGTCACTGAGACCAGCACCAGTGGAACTCGGCTGCATACAAAAGTGTTTTCATAGAATCAGAACATGATGCAGATTCACAAAGAAAATCACGAAAGAAAGATAAAGACCATCGATAACGAGGACACTGGGTATATCAGGGAAGCACATGTTATAACGGAAAAAGTACAACAGAGATTTCAAAGAAGATTATTATTAGCGATAGTTTGTCATAATTTCACTAATTCATTTACAAAACACTCTAGATACGATAACACAAACATCATGATTGCTTCTCCAGGAGTCATTCTTTGTAAGTTCAATCTTAAAAAACCATACTGTCGGCTAATCACCAACGACATTCAAAATCAGAAATCTCCAAAACAGATCAAAAGACAAGTTTTCACGTAACATACCATTGTCGTTCATTATCCGGAGAGATCCAACCCTCATTCCAGATATAAATAAAATTGACAATACTTAACAGCTGTATCAGCAAGAAGATTCTGCACCAAGTAGACAAGAGTCAAAGATAAATAATCAAGAAAAAAAAAAAAAAATTAAAAAAAAAATTAATTTTTTTTTTAAAAATGCCGCTAAATGATGGGAGCTAATTATATAAATACTTAATTAACACCTATATTGCTGATCATGACACCCTACAATTCCATGTGATTGCGAGGTCCATTAGATAATTGCTGACACTCACTAAACTGAAGACTCAGTTGTAAGGAGTGGACACGTTCTGTCCGGAATTTATTCATGCCCATCAAAAGTATATTCTAGTTTGTTACTAAGAAAGAGGTGAAAAGTCCTTACCCAGCACCAAATCTTGCGATCTCCCCTGCAAATTTATTATCAAAAACCAAAAAATTAAATAAAAATCAGCTTAATCAACACGGTATCGATCAGTAATCTCGCAAATTCACTTTAATGTGGGTTAGTTTACATAAATGTGTTACACATTACAATGGCGAATTGCTCTTGCATGGATACTAAATCTACACTTAGCACACTTCGTCAATAATGCGGCCAGTACATTATATGAAGCAGATTATCACCCCGGACCAAATCAACTAATTTGAGAAAAGTGTAACTCACCATACAACTGAATGACGACAGAGGGCAGGAAGAAAGGCACAATTGTAAAAATGATCCACAGACCAGTTTTAATAGGCCACCAACCAGAATGCCATTTATCTCTCGGGTCATCTTTTCTCGATGTTCCAACAGTTGTGAGATACATCAAGAAGAAAAAGAACTGCTCATCAAGTTAAGGACCCCATTGTGTACATTGCAAACTAAATCTAGCGTGCCCAATTCTAGCATCTGGAAAAAAGTACAACATAGTTGGCAACAACCAGACCTGTCAGTAGCAGCAGACGGGACTTAAATACACGATATAATGTCCTGGATAATAACTAAAAAGATTACAACAAACCCAGATTGATCTGTGCATTGGGAGGATACGAAGCACCCGAAACTAAGACGGAGCACAGCTTCAGAGCCCAAACAATTTGGGTCGTCCTCGCATCTGCTCAATTCTGCACATAACCAGAATCCAATATTACCTTCAGCCTGCGGAAAAACACTTATAATCCTCCCTCCTAAATGCGTAGACAAAACCATTTCAGTGCTAGCAAGTCTGACTAGATTAAATCCCACTTCTGAGTTCGTCATTTACCCTCGAAAACCTAGGCCTCCACCAAGCACTCAAAAACTCATTTTACCCTTTCTAAGTCCTAATCAACCACTAGATAGATTTTATTTGAGTTACTGAACCAAATAAAACACAAAATTGAGTTGCTTCTAGAGTACTAAAGGTCATTAGAAATTTCAAAAGTAAACATGGTAGTAAACCTTTAAGGGTATAAAGAATTCAAAAACAATATTCTGGTACCAGTAGCATATCAAACCCTTAAGTAATAAGAATGCGTGCGCATTTAATTGCAAAATACTGGAAATTTTCACAATGACTCTAGACAAAGGAATGAAGAGACAAACTCACGGTTTAAGCCAGTAAGAGCTCTCTGGCTGTAATCACGAGTAGTCCAGGCCAAAATATTGGTGAGTAGGAACAGAATGCCATACAAATACCGAGCTATCATCCGATTCGGCCCCTCACATGACAGGCAGATGCACGATGATGCAGTGCACCCCTCCGACGCCATAGTCGCCACAGCAGCCCCAAATCCTACTCAAAAACTGAATTCACCTGCACATACACATCTCATTTCAACCACCATGTCCTCCACATCCACATGCTCCCCTACATACCAGTGTGATGCCTCTACCATCTTCACTAAATCCAACACTTGCCCATGTCAAAAACCCAAATGCACCTGATTCTCATTCCATGACAAACTAGTTATCCTTTCTAGTACAAACACATGCCCATTCCAAAAAACCAAAACCTGATTCTCAATTCCCAAGCTGTGAATCCTTGATCATTTGTCTAGAGAAGAACAAACCTGGACATAACATCAGAGCAGAATCATTCATGCCCCAATTGTTTTCATCCATCACAAACAAAAAACCCAACCTTACTCATATTTCTAGCAATTTCTAGCAACAAGAAGAAGAACTCTAGTCCCTTTCAAGTACCTTGTATCAGTGTACAAATATTCCTAGCACATCAACAGTAAGCAAGAAAAGAATAAATCAAATGAACCTTCCAATCTCTCATTCTAACCTGAATTAAGTATTTATTTCTCAAATACCTTCTACCAGTGTACACATATTCCTAGCACATCAACAGCAACCCAAACAAACCTTCCAAGTTCTCATTCTAACCTGAATTAAATGTCTGTTTGTCAAGTACCTTGTATCAACGAGCCCATATTCCTACCACATCAACAGCAACCAAAAAAACAACTCAACTCAACTCAACCCAACCTTCCAAGCTCTCATTCCACAAACACATACACTAAACTCCGTCCAAACCCAACCCCAACCCAGAGTTAAAACTTAACCTCACTCACTAACTGACTAATTAGCTGCAATTGAAGTGACGAACGAGACGAAGTGATCGAGCTCCAACTAGCGAGCCGAACTTACCAGAACAAAGCTAGCTATCGGCAGAGGCTCTGCTCCGAGGTCTGGAATTCCCGGTCGGCCATCGCTTCGGGAGCTGCAACGGCATCGGGGAGTAAGACGAGGGAGGTACGAGAGGGCGATGGTGATGATTGAGGAGGCCATGCTTGGGGGAGCTGGAAACTGCGGTGTAACGGAGGGGAGCGTGTGGGGAGGTGCGTCCCGGGGTCGGGGAGGGGGTTTGGGGGGCGACCGGGGGGCGGGGAGGGGGCGTACTGGCTAGTAGCGATTAATTTGGTGGGGTTGTCGGGGGGCGACTGGTGGATGGGAGTTGCGGGGGTTGTTTTGAAAGCGGAGGAAGGTTCGGTCAAAAAGGTCGAGTTGGCAATAGGGAGTGAGTCATAGTGGCTTTTGGGAACGATTACCTTCCGACCGCCGGTCGCTGCGGCTGCGGAGGGAGGGAGGGAGGGAGGGAGTGTGCACTGTGTGGTGTTGTTGGGATTCTGGAAGTGTTGCAGAATCCGGGCTCATCATAGCCTTGGTCTTCCTTCATTGGGGTCAATATCGTTTAAGGTAGGTTGTCCTATAACCAACCACTTCAGCAATCTGACCTATATTTAGCAATGTTAAATTCAAAAAAAAATTATGACCGCGTTTGAAATAGGATTTCATGGGGATTGCAAAAAATTCCAACATATAATTTGTATTTCTCAATTTTATATATAATCTCAAAGTGCAAAGTAATTACTTAATAAACTATTCTCCTATGATCAAACTGTGATGGTCTTATTTTTCTGTCGATGATTAAATCCAAAACTAACCACTACAAGATGCATGAACTGAAAACTACTCTTGGCTATAATCAATCATGCTGGAACTGGAAACTAGTGGCTCACGTGCTCTCACCCCTAACTCAAAACCAACCATGCATGGACCCTTAATATTTGCAAGTCCCACAAATCACTACATTCAATTCTCACAATGGTTGGTTATGGGACAAGTCAACCTAATGGTTTTGGGGTGGTAGTTGGTAATAGGACAACCTACCTTACGCGGTACGGTCATCCCTCTTTGTTTGGGAAGTCCCAACTTCAAGATGGCAAGTATGGATTAGTCACAGAAATGACTTATTCCATGTGTATTGCTTGAAACAATAATATCATCATATTATGGAGTGTCATAATATGGAGGTTAAATTGTAGTTTGGAGCCTATCCCTACTCAATGCTGAGGTTACCTTTGAGTTACCAAACTCTTAGGTCAAAAGAACTTGAATAATCCTGTGAGTGGAAAGACCTCACGTGATTAGGGTTCCAAATGGTGCAAAGCGTGTCCCCGTTTTATATATTCGTACCCCAGTTTAAGGTTGGATACCTTTTCTGGTTGGAAGACTAGATTCTTATGTTACAAAATAAGATTTAGTCATGGAAATAATTTGCATGTATTGGAGCATTGCCAGCGGTTCCCTCCAACAAAGGCCTACAATGGTGGATTTTGGAGTGCCCCGGGCTAATCACCAAGAACACTCTCTACCAACTAGTCATCGGTCTCGGGTCCTCTTCTTTCAACGATACATATGGCGGGCGGAGGAGGGCCCTTCCTCATAAGGCCCACTTCCTTGCAGTTTCTCCTATCCTCATTTCCATCTTCTCCCTACTTCTTTCCAACTTCTCTACTCTACTTTTCTCCTTCGACAATCAATATTTTTTGTCAGACCTATAAAAGTCAAATTTAGCATCCAAAATGGATCATTACAAGTTGTTGTTCAAGACCGCACATTAATTAAGAGTAACTGCTACCATTTCTAGTTTTGGCGGGACTCTGGTGGCTACTTTGCCAAGACTCAACTCCGTTGGCGTTACCTCTACCAAGACAAGTAGCGATGGTCTTATCACTCGGAAATGGAATTTACTCCAAATGGTTTAATGATTTTTGGAGCACATGTTAACAACTTTTGAATTGTTAAAGTACATAATAGATATACATTCATATGTACGTGTGTGTTATAATTGATAATTGAGGATCTTTTCGAAGATAGATTGGGGATTTAAGATCATATGATTTTAGTGGAACTGAAATTAATGAACTTGAAGGAAATTCGTAAGCAATTCCAAGTAAGTGTGTACAAGAGGTGCAGAGAATGATAAAAGAATTACCAATGGCATGTTTCATATAATCAATGTTGGAACAATTGATTTGGACAACAATGGAAGCATATTTCATTCAGTATATATTTTAAACAAGATTAAAAAGGTTCAAATTGTAGAGTCTACATTGTATGCTACAAATTTAGAAATATTGTTGCAATTAGAATTCAAACTAGAGGAACAAGAATATATCTTTACAAATCAAAATACCTTGGGAGTTAAGAGCACATGGTGCCCTTGGCTTGCGGATATTAATATGTTACTTATTTCAACCATGCATGAGTCTTTTCAATGGACTAGAAGTCAACATGCATACCATTAAAGACACATATGTAATGTAGATGTTCCAATGACCGCACATGCAAACTTTGAGGCCTTCTTTTGCACAAAATTGAAGTCGGTTTTCCTTGAAATTTGGTCCTTTGAATCCATATCAAGTGCAAACTTGTGAGATAATGAAATTAAGCCGTGAAACTAAATAAGAATAATGTGATAGCAAATTATTTAAACAAAGGTACAATTTTGGCAACGAAAACACCAACAGTCCTTCACCGCACACCCAACAACCCTTCACCAACAGCCATTCATCAACAACCCTTCACCGCACACCGACTTTCGGAGTCTATGAACGGTTCTGTGTCAGTTTTAGGCTGCGTATGGTGAATGGCACATCTACTTTAAAGATATACATTGTAAAGATGGCTATGCTCAAAAAAGATACAGTGTACAATGTCAACCTAGTCAATTTTCTTCTTATCAAGGTACAATTTTTTTATTAAACTTGGATAGAATTTTGTTGAAATTAGATAAGATGGAAGAAAACATATTCAAAGGTCATATGATAGTGAAAGTAATCTATTTTCTAGTAATTCCATCAAAATAAGTCAAATAAAAAAGTAATTCATAAACACATCTTCCTAGCTATACAAGTCATTGTTGTTTGGCTAAAATGATTTTATAGAATGGTAAATTTTAGTTATTTTTTGGATCGATATTAATTGAGTCATTCTTTAACTAGAGTCATTGCAAACTTATGTTTAGTCAAAGCTTTAATACTTCAACATCTATAATTTTAGTAAAAAATGAGTTTTAACTATATTAAATTCAACTATTAAATGGAATAATTACTTTACAAACTATTTATTGTAAATAATTGATGGTAAAACAAGGCTTGGGGGACCTCAAAATTCACCTAGGGTGCGGTTCCGCTTGGGGTACCCCACCCCGGACACTCTGTACCTCCGGACCGCGACATGATGGGTGTCCATTTTTGGTGGTACAAACCACGCCCTGGCATCATTGAGTCCGTTGCTGGACCCATCTGTGGCGGGAATCAAGGAACTCTTCCCGTGCCATCTTGCGTGCGTGGCTAGCTTCTGCACCAACCCAAATTTGCCCCGCCCTTTTTGGGTACAAAAATTCTTTTCGGCAGTATCCTCCCTCATCTTTCCAGCTTCGACTTGTACTTCGCATTTACTTCCACTTTCTGTGCGGATCTGTCAAGCTCTGTCCGCGGTAAGGTCATCTTCTTCTGGCATCATGCACCATGCACGTTGCTACCATGCACTTCTTGTTGCTACCATGCACGTTGCTGCTTGTGCTCTCATTTGTTGCATCAAACGGTGTATCATTCTTGCTGCCTCATTTGCTGCGACAATGTGTAGCTTAAGGTGTTCTCTGTTCTTGTTGTTGTTGCACTGTAGATGGAGGGTTCGCAAATTGCTGCAAAGTCCTTGAATGCCGATCCCCTTCTCGTCAAATTTAGTTCCATTCTTCCCTCCTCTGGTATGATAGTTGACGAGATTCGAGATGAAATTCCAGAGTATGTAGTTTCGAAATATTTTGGGCCAAAGGCTTCAAAATCAGGGTAGAAGTATACTAAGCACACAACTCCTGAACAAGCCGCTGCAATCTTCAGTCTCTGGAAGAGAGTGTATGATGATGATCATATGCCCAACAAGGAGATTTCCCTGCAGTTTGCAAGGGGTCTTATTATGCAACAAACTCAGCTCGTTAACCGGGCTGAGTTTGCTGTAAGGAGGCATAGGTATAGACAACAGTTGAGAGAATCAAAGAAAATTAGTAGTGGAAAGGGCGGTGATAGTCTTGGAGGGGTCCAAGTGTTCGGAAAGAAACGATTGCAGGCTGGGGTTTTGAAGGAGGTGCCGTTGCCATCTGTGCTGAAGCTAACAATCAAAGACGAGGTTCAGGAGGGATGTGAGATGGGGAAGAAGTTGGTCACGCCGAAGGTAAAAGCCCATAGGGTGAAGCTGTTCGATGCTGCTCCTCGTTGGGTGCAGAGTGACATGCACGCCATATCTAGCGTCATTGAGAGCACCGAGAGTTTGTTGGAAGGTTGTCGGGTAGAGCTGGAAGAAAGATTGGTCGAATTCGAGGGACTAGAGGGTCAGTCGAGGAGGGCGGCTATTATGTTGTCAGATAGGGTTCTTATGTTGGAAGATCAGGAGTGGGAGCTCGCAAACTTGTCTGAGCAACATGGTGACAAGGTGCAGAGTGATGACCTTTCGTTGTCCATGGCCCTTGAGGCGAAATCAATTGCTCACTGCAAGTCACTTGTTGCTGGGTGTCAGGCAGATTTGACATCAGTTGAAACGCGTTTGCGTGAGAGCTTGGAGAGACAAGAAAACGTACAGAGTAGGGTTTCAGGTTTAGAACGCCTGCTTGTTGGCATGCGTGACCAGTCCAAGAAGATGGGTGAAGGGACAGGGTTGGCCTTCTTTCCAAGACCGCTTGGAAATAATCCAGAGAAGCCCCTCTCCAAGGTTCACATCCTCAACCCTTGCCCCGTTTGCGGGTATTGGTACATACAGAACAACTTTGTCTCCTTAGGGTGTGGACACACCTATCATGGATTCTGTTTAGCTCATCATGCAAGCACAAGTCCAGTCTGCTGCTTTTAGGGCTGCAGAGAAGATTTTTCCGCAGATTGCGTTACTTCAATTGGTACCTTGGTTCCGCAACAGATTAGCGACCTCTGTTACGAAGTCAAGGTTGAAGACGCTCAAGCAGGTCAAGGAGGAAAGTCGAGAACCCTAGGTGATTTCTTAGTCCATATTTTCTTGGTCCTTGTCATTTGAGTTTCGTGAAATTGCTTGTTGTTATTTTTTATACTGTGTCACTTGTGAATGCTCTCTTAGTTTTGGAGTTTGTTTGTATTCTTGAATTCTTGGATGACTCCGATGGTTGGCTTGACAACTGGTAGTCCTTCTTTGAATGCTACGTTCTCTCTTCCTCTTGTTCTTGTAGTCTGTGTAGGTTCATCTTTAGTGATTCTTAATTAATAGGTTTCTGATTTTTTGAATTCATTTTGAGTAGGTCAATTTTTGAACAGGTACTATAGGAATCCCCTTGGTAAACAGAATGCCGTTGTCGTGAGAGCTGGGAAGGGTTTGTATATGGGATTTTGCAGCATCAGGCTGAGCTTTGTCAATAACCTTTTCCATTTTATAGTTAGTGAAACTATTTTCTCCGTATGTGTTGCCTGATGGAGCTCTTTCGGTTCTTTTATTCCAGGCTGAGTCTTTGGTTGTGGTGGAGGTTTTGTTTTTGTTTCTGTTTTTATTTTTGAGTTTAGCTTTAGCTTTTACGCGATGGTGGACAGTTTGCTACAGGGAAGGAAGAGACGGGGGTTGGAGTGGACGTGTTGGGAATGGGAATGGGTGCTTCTCTGCTGGCGATGGTGCTTGTGCAATGCCTGGAGGTTGTGTTCTTTTTTGGTTATTCTGTCTTCTTGTGTAGTCGTCAGTTTTCTTGTGAGATTTTTGTGTTTGGTGTCGAATAGGTTTCGAGCAATTGCGACTCCCAGAAGCTCTGCTTGGAGGTGAGACTATGTTTTTGTGTTTATGGGTTTCTTCTCTTGCTTGGGCGTTCGTTATTGGCTGCTTCAGTTTGAATCAGTTTGAATTTGTACTGGGGTTTGAAGTGAGGTTGCTAACGGATTACAAAGAACTCTTTTGGACTAGAGTTGTTGTGTCCAAGTATATTGATGTAGAGCTTGAGGACTGGGGAACTGTTTGATTTTTCGGACTGCTTCAGGACTTGTCTACGAAGAGATCCACTTGAAAAGTACTTCTTGTGGACTTCGTCTGCAAGATCCATCCACTATCCGCGCTGAGTCTTTGCTACTCCGGTGATAGGATACGTTTGATCTGTTTGTAGATGTTGTAGTCTGTTTGAAGTCCTTGAGTCATTTCATGTTGTAATGGGGTACAAGTACAAAACTTGGAGAAAATCAAAACTAAAGTATAGGGTTCAATTATGTTTATCATCAAAGAATAGAATTTAGATTAAACACAAATCACATAGCTAATATAGTTCAATCACAAAAATTATAGAAGAGAGTGTAGAATTAAGCTATGGAAAGGAAGATACCGAACCCTTACTTTGCTCACAACATGTTACCCAAAGATCACCGTCATTCAACTATATCCATTCAAAATAAGGTTCTCTCGATGATTAGAGAAAGTGATGAACCAAGATGTTGGAAAGAAGATACTAAATCTAAAAGTCCGGGTCAAACAACAATGAGAGAGCCCAGACACCAAACCCTAATTTTGCACCGAATATGTATACCAGGTCTATCTTCACTCTAGGGATATACGTTTGAGCTAAAAATCTAGCAAGAGGAAAGAGAGGATGCACAACCATGACGAGGGAAGGAAAAGAGCTTCCTACATGTTCGAGAAGGAGCTCTCGAAGGTGATGCTCATCTTCATCGGATCTCCAGGAACGCTGGCGCGCCATGTCAGAAGCGTATGCGTACCCTACAGGTCCCATAATAAATTAATAAAAAAGCTAAACATGCCTGCCCAAGCAACACCACCTCTTACCCTCCCACCTTCCCTCCTTGCAATTATAAGATCATACAACCTTCAACTCTCTGGTTCCCAACCCACCGACTCCATGCTGACGTAGACTCCTCCCATCTCCAGACTTGCAATTCTCACTCTCCACTCGAAGCAAAGGGCTTTTAGTGTAAGTCAGCAAGCTTCTAAGTTCACAAATTTCTTCATGTCCATGCCAATTGATTCAAACAGTCCCTTCAGCTCCAAAACTAGATTTCTTTTCTGATATCAGATGACACTCACTGATCGTCCAAACATAAGTGCATGTCTTTTGCAACATATCCAAGTGCTGGTTGTGGTAGGATTGTGGCTCTTGTTTGAAAAGAGTTAGCTTCACTTGTGAATTGACATAAGAGATTGTCAGCTTGAGGCCATCTAAATCTCTTTCTTGATACTGCATCACACGGGACTCATTGAGCCCCTGAGAGATGAGCTACTGAAAATGTGATTTTGTCTCTGTTGAGTGTGACCTGTTGCTGATTCATGTGGAACTTGTTGATCAAAGTTTGATCACTTGTTGATCAACTTAGGAATGGATGTGTGAAGAATTTTTTCTGAATCATGTTAAACATATTCAATCACTCACAGGCCTTCACATGTCTGGTCCGATGAAGATCAGCGTTCCCATGTACTCAGTTCGTAGGTTGTCTTCTTCACCAAGAGCTGCTCGTGTAGCCACAGTTACAGGAAGATCGTCAGCATTCACAGCTGAGCAGAGATAATCTCGTCAGTGACGCCTTCATGATTCATGGACTAGCTCGACATCAGATAATCAAGGATTTAGTGATCTTAAGTGATCGAGAGTTAAGAGAATTCAAAGACTTCGGTGTAGAACTCTTACACATTCAAGGTGCAAAACAGGGTTGAATGATATTTTTATAATCAGGAGAATTTGAAAGAATTTTGTGCCAAATCTTCGACAAGTTCTATAGCAACCTGAATAAAGCCTCCACCTATTTGTGATAAGCACGGTGGTACTGGAGCATCCTACAACCAATCTCATTTCCACATTAGTTTCACATATGGACACTTGACAACACTTTGGGGTTCGTAAAATTTGTAATTGAATATCAACAACCGACGGGAAGGTCACCGGTCAGATTGTGAAATCTGAGGATTGGTTCCTGGAGCAACAGAGCTAAAGAGCACCAACTGTCACGTACAGGAAAGTAGCTCCTTCCAAATCTTCCTCACAGCGATAGCAGACGAACAAACCACAGCCATTACAGTTCATACCATACTCCTTCTCCACTCTCCCTTCACCCTTGCCTGACTACACTCCCATTCGTGAATTCAGAAACAAAGTATAGTACAAGCAACAATCACAGAACCAAATTTGAAAGAAAGAGGGACCATAATCCAAAAGAGATTGGCGGAGAGAAATTTGATAATTACCTCTTGAGCAGCTCTTTGCCAGCTTCAACATCGTTAAGGCGAACAAGGTGATTGTTGCGATCTAGAACATATCCATCATCAGTTTTCCTCTTCTTTATTTTCAGCAGCTGATTATTTGCAAACGACAACCCCAAAACAAAAACCATCACACAAAGCTAGTTCACTTAAGGTTTCAATGCACTACACAACCCTCAAATAAATTACTAGTGTATGCGACCTCCAAAACCTGGCATCTCATTTCAGGACAAATAGAGCATGTTGTTGATGCACAATCTTCTCTCATCCGCACTTGCAACTCTAAAATTACAGTACATCACCTACACAGTAACGTACAATACCTTTCCAAATTACAACTAATTGCAATCAAAGTGAGATCAACTCCAAAACCATTCTCCAGAAAATCCGCCCCAATTCACCCTAATTTATCACTCTGAAACCCAAAACTAAAGAATCCAGCGATGCATTGCCAGTGATCAACACATAGGCACCACATTGCTTGCAGTACCAGATATGTGAAGGCCTGTGAGTCATTGAATATGTTTGACATGATTTCAGAAACAAATCTTCACACAACTATTCCTATGGTAGGATGAACTCTGAAGATGATACAACAAACAGCATGAGCGCAGAATCTGTGCAACACATGTGGGGGTCCGAGCCCGGGTCTGCACAGCCCCACATCACAAACCCTGGCGCTCCCATCTTCATCGGGGTCTTTGGAAGCGTCTGCATTCCCAATGTTGGGAGCGTAGGAGCTCCGTTAAGGTCCCATAAAAATATATGAAGAAGGAATTTAAAGATTCACAAATATCCAATGATATAGGTAGGCTAAGTGATTTAAGATCAAACAAGGCAAAACTAGAAGATGGTTATAGCATCTTCTTTATCAGGTCTTTTTAACTATTATACTTAAATTCATCAAAAGATAACAAATTTGGAATTTCCACTATATTTTCAATATTATATATGTGTTTTCTATGCATTATTCATTCTCTAAAAATTTGGAAATAGTACAATATGTTCTAACACCAACACCTTACAACTTTTCATAAATTTTCTAAATATATTATATACATTTTTAGTGATTTTATGAAATGTACTCCAAAGAAACTTGATTTTGAAAAGACTAATTCCAAAAAACATTCAATGTGGACAATCCTAGCTAATTCTATAGCACATTTTATTTGAAATGACCACTTTTAGGGTTACTTGAGCACTTAAGGATCCACCTATAAATAATCATTTACAATATTCTAAAAAGATATATTGCAATTATTTTATTTTGAAATCTAACCGCCTTTCAAAATACTAGATATATATATATATATATATATATATATATATATATATATATATATATATATATATATATATATATATATTTTAAACTAATCTATCAATCGCATGACAATTCTACAAGAATTCTTCTTAGAATCTAATTAATGTGTTTTTTTTGTAACATGCAATCTTATTTACTACTTATTTATGGATTGTTTATGTGTTTTTTTTAATTTGTCAATTAATTCGTATGTACTCCCTTTGTTTCCAAAAGAAACCATGGTTTCTATTTCGGGCCAGGATTAAGCACAGTGACGCCGCCTTGAATTTTGCTTATTTTAATTGAAAGAGTCATTTGGCTTAACACGGATTTCAAGTGCCATAATCCCATTTGGCTTAACACGGTTTTCAATATGTATATTGATGGTTGACTTCCTGGTAATAATGAAACCATGGTTTCTTTGTGAAACAAAAACTTTGTGGAAACCATGGTTTTATTTTGGAAACAGAGGGGGTAACGCTTTACACATTTTATTAAGTAAATATATATTCACACAATGCAAGTTACAAATGTATTCATGATTTTTTCTTAAACATTGTAAATCTTGAACATTCTAAAAAAAATTAGATTTTTATATTTTTTAAATTAAAAATTTGAACTTCAAATTAATATAGTCAATGCTTAAATACTCTGGCATAATGTGAAAATTTGTGTTTAATTCCACAAAATGTAAATTTCAATATATATGCATGTTAATTTTTTAATTATCAAAAAAATAAAATAAAATAAGACTTAAAACCGAATTTAACAATTCTATTTAAATGTAAACTACTTCGAATCTATAAGCCTATAACCTCTTTGTTAACACAAAAAGACCTGGACAAAGTGGATGTATGGGTCTTCTTTATAAATTAACAATGGTTCATATAAATTATTATGAATTAGCATTGTGGAGGTAATTGATTACATGCTCGACAAACCATCACATATTTTAATTTTATAAACATAAGGTATCACTTAGATCTTTAAATTGAAGCCTAAGAGGAATTTGTTAATATATAATTTTGGATGCACGAAAGAAAGTGAATTTGGAGAAAGAAACAATTTAAAGGCACGGTTCTTACCTTTTTTGTCATCTTTAAATATCCAAAAGATCACGATTTTCTTCTGTGGAAGTAAAAATTCAAAATCCATATTTTGTATAGACTCTGAATCAATTTAAGGATTGATCTTCATTAAGAACATATAATTCATATTAATTCTATATACACCATACACTTCAAATATTCAATAAGTAGAAAGAAAAAATTAGTGTCTTAATCTAATTTTAATTGTTTATTTGAAACTTGAATCTAAAACAATCAATAAAAACATAGCATAGTACATAATAAAAAGTGAAAAAAGTTGAAGCCAATTTCAATTCTATATTTTTTCCTGCATATGGTTATTTTAGAACTTAAAATAAATTGAATTTTAAATAAAATTAATATCTTCATAAATCATTTAAACTATGCAAGTAGCTCATAAATAATATAACATAGTAAAAAATCTTTTATTTTCTTTCTAATTTATATCCCTCATAATTAACACGATTGCTTTTGGCCAAACCATAAGGTAGAGAATAAAATATTTTCGCTTTCAAGTCTTAATAAATCCATTCTCTCATCGATTAGTATAGATTTTAATTCTAACTAAAATCCAAGAATTTACAAGATTTTGATTCTTTACAAGAATTTTACCTACAAAAACATGCAATCATCACATATTTTTTCAATCATATTTTTCCAATTTGTGATTAAAATTTAAATTCTTCAAGGAAGGGTTATATGAAAACCCGTTGACGTTCCATGGCTTGTGGTGCAGTCATGTCGCTTAGTTCCCAATGTGTTCCCAATGCGTTCCCATATTTGAAACCCTATTCGTCACTCTCGGAAACGTCGATGGGTATTCGTCGATGATGTTTTGCACATCTTATGCACTGTTTCCGCATGTTTGGAGCCATGCTCGTGACAGTTCCTTGTACATGCATGATTTTGTTGAGAGAATCCTGGTGTTGTTTCTCTCGTGGTAGAATGAAATCTGAGCGTTTGTGTGTTTTACAGATGGTCTGGAATTGTGGCGCAGTTGCCAAGGCCCCCAGACAACGAAATAAAGAACTACTGGAATACTCGCCTGAAGAAGCGCCTGCTTCGCAACCAGGGGCTCGATCCTGCCACGCACCTGCCCCTCGACTCGAGCAATGATGAGGATGGTGATGACTCCGACTCCCCTGATGGCGAGGACGGTGACGACTCTGACGCAAGCGGCACTAAGTTGGAGTCTCGGAAGGTGAAGAAACGCAAGCTCAAGGAGCCCGTAAAGCCTGTGCGTCAACTCCGAGGCCCCAAACCCGCTCCCCAACTGAAGATGTGCCAGAGCGACGATGGGCCGGTGCTCATCAAGGTCCTTAAGTCACCTAGGACCTAAGTCACCCACGAGCGTTATCATCAACCCTGCTCCAGCAAGCTGCAAAAGCGACGTCGATTTGCATTCGGAGCTTTCTTCCAGCAGCGCAGTTACGTCCAAGTCTGGAGCCGAGGATAATCACGAGTCGTCGTTTGCTTGCAAGCTCACAAGCCTACCTCATATCCTGAAGCCGAGCTCTGGAAATCCATCAAGCCAAGTACAATTTCTAGTCCACTACCCCCCGCTTCCCTGTTAGATGAATGCGGTGACTTGTACCGGCACCTTGATCACCCTCTACTAGCAGTAAAGATCTTGGACTTCCGCGGCATGTCTTTTCCACTCGCTTTGTCTGCAATCCCGCTTGACCTTCACCTCGTCTACTTTTGTGTTCTCACTCGTTTTTGACCGCGTCGTGAAGGAGGGTATATCAGGAAGCAGATCGATCACCTCCACCTTCACTTCCATCGCGACTCGATTTCCAAGTTCAGGAGCTTCAGTTCCAGGCTTCTTCGATTCTGTTGCAGCGCTCTGCCGATCATTTCCTTTTGGTTGTAAGTAGAGGAATTGAGAGCTTAGCTTAGGTGGTGGTCACTAATCCGTTTCCAGCAGATTTGAGGGGTGCAGGGAGGACTTCGTTCGTTGCAAAATTTTAGTTATAGGAGTGATCGATCACTTTCGGCCAAACTCAAGCTGGTGTTTTCGAGCTCAGTAGATCGATTGCGCTTGGTGTAGCAGCGAAACTGTCGTTCAAGAAAGAAGCGGTAATAAGATGAGCTACCTTCCTCACGCTTCATATTCTACGTTGGTTTGCTAGTGTTGATCTGATGAGTGAACATGTTTGAGAGTGTCAAACCAACAAGTTGGATTAGTTATTATTCCATGATCCATGCATGATCTCGCCCATTCCTTAGGAGCACGTGATTGTGTTGCACCTATGGTCTTACATATTGACCATTTAAAAGTTGGCAGGTTGCAGATTTTGAGATGGAGTCGGAGAGTGGTATCTTAAGCGAGTCTTTTTTCTTCACAGCGAGGAAAGCACCACTCCACTCTCACATCGAGAATTCGACGGGTGTTGCATCTTCCTCGTCATCTTCTACCAAGTACTATTCTGCACGTATACACACTCTGATGACGCTAAAGAGTGAAAGGGGCATGAGTGAGAAGGATGCAGAGATTGAAGCCTCCAAGTCTCATTGGACAGAGGTGGAATCAAATCGGCATTACACTCCTGCAACCAGTGGAAGGAAACAGTCGTCTACTTCGGAGACTGGTGGAGAGAGTTGTGGAGTGGAAATGACGGAGGAGGAGTGGGCTGAATTGTATAAGGACAACGTTGAAGAGATGCGGCGGCTACAGATGGAGAATGAGGACAGCGATTTCTTTCAAATTGGTGGGAAGGTGGAAGGGGAGATGATTGCAAAGGGAGGGCAAGCTACAATTTATGAGCATAGGAAGGATATCGGAGGCCGATCAGTTCCCATGGTTATGAAGGTGTTTGAAGTGGGGTATTCTGTGCGTGAGTTACGAAAGCAGTGGCCCCTTAACCTGCTCTGTAACGGATCAGCAGGATCGCATTATCCGCGGAATCCAATTCTTACGGGAAGGCTTTTGAATGATGGAAGATTTGCGTTTGAGATGTTGAAATTTTGGGGTGATGTGCGAAAGTTATTGGATGTGAGAATGCAACATAATGGCAATCGACACCCACCCTTCATGATGGAGGACGGATCTTATCAAGAAGATTGCATTTATAGAATGTGGAATTCTATCGCATGTGGGATGCAAGGATTAAATGATGAAAGCACCTTGCATAGAGACCTAAAAGCCTCCAATGTGCTCATTGAATCCACAAGCTTTTGGAAGCCTGGTTATAAGGAGGAAGATCGATTGGATCCATTAGATCTGGGTGTTGGGTTTGTGTGTTTTGTAGCCGATTATGAGTGTTCAGCTGGGGTTGTTGGCACTGGGTTTTGGAGAGCACCGGAGATCTTGGAGGCTGTGAAGAACCGGACTTTGGGTACTTCTAATGTTTTCACCCCAAAGGTGGATGTGTATAGTTATGCAATGACATGTTATGAAATTTTGACAGGATATGTACCTTTTGAACATCTTGAAGATAAGGGAACGAACATGGACCGTGTGCTTCAAGGAAAAAGACCTACTTTACCTCAACATTTGAAGCCATGGGTGATAGAGTTGTTCCAAAGATGTTGGCATGAGGATCCTTTAGTGCGGCCTACATTTTTGGAAATAATGGCAATCTTCAAGAAATTAGAAGGAATGGTCTATTTTTGGAAACAATTTATGGATAGAATAGAATAAGACTATCCATATGTATGAAGCACAATTATAAGTTTCACTGTAAGGACTTATGTTTGTGCGACTAAATATGTACAATTATGGTGTTTGCAATGAACAACATTGATCATTCATATTCTTGAACTACTTAGTTTTATACTGCTTCAATTTCTATCGAAAATTTGAATTTCATTAATTCTTCAACTTCCAAAGGTTTATTTAGTACAAAATGGATACAATTCTTTTTTTAACAAGTTTATGAGTGTTATGTGTCTCACTATAGTCTAGGTCACGTGGATGGTATTAGAATTAATGGTAGAGTGAGGGAGTGACATTAGAGGGAGAGGGGGGTGGTGAATGACACATGTATATATTTTAAAATGACATTTACTTTGCACCTCTTGATTGAATAAAGGGCCTTTGCTAGTTAAGAATATTATCTTTTGAATGATACAAGAGACAATTAATACGAAGTGCACATTGGTATCAAAGAACTCTTACAAAGACCGTTCATAGAACTTTCAAGAAAATTAAAATAGAGAATTTTGTTCTATTATTTCTATTTGTAGACTTTGAAAAGAAAACCTACCTCTTATTAGCATATAAATATTAATATACACCATAGGCTGTAATTTTTTTTATTTGTCAGTACCTTAAGGAAAAACTTGATGATTGAGACTTGATTAGCTCTAAGGTTGAGCCACCCATTACTAACCTAGTACACAAAACCAATGAAGTCTAATTTCTAGATAGTGAAAGAGTAGATGTACATCATTTGTACTTTAGAGCATATAATTGGTTTTCCTAAAGTACTTTTTACTTCAAGTAGTTATAACTATTTGAATAATGCAAATAAAATAACGGAATTTTTTGCATTCAATAAGAACCTTGTATTTGCACAATTGAAAAATCCTATATAATTTATATACCGTTATATCATATGCTAAAATTCTTAAGTGGTTGGTTATAGGTGGCTGGACCTTACCTCCTTTTTTCATATACGCTGTACAAATACTACCACTTTTGCATCATGAATGACCAACTGGCTCTCTTTTCCTGACCTCCAATATGAGATAACTACACGAGATTTGTTAGTTAGTATCATATGAAGATTTTTGTTAGTTATAGACAGTCAAATATTACACTATTTGTCAATAATTATGAGATTAGTGTTCAATTTTGGCTACCATTGCAATGCCTTTTGTCTTTTCTTTGAGCCACCAATTGCACCAATTCCTATGCCAATTTCACAAGGACCCAATTCATATGCAATTATAACTCCTAAAGTCGCCTAAAACCTCGTACTTGTTGTTTTGGGCTAGGTCTGATTTACTAAATTTTGATCACATGAAGTTGAGACATTTTGAAGGTTGTAGAGTTTTTTCATACCTTTCGAAGACCATTCATGCCCAAAATCAATTAGATAGTACAAACTTTGAAAATGCACCAAAAATCAAGATCTTATTTTTTATAAGTTTTGTATTTTGTAGATGTAGAAGACGTACTAAGGTATAATCTTGCCATTAGGATTTCCAATGCAATAATTCTTTTTAATTTCTTTTTTATTGCCGAAGAACGTCCTTTGTATTTAATTTTAAGCATACTTCTATGTGGCTATCAAACATTTCTTCAAACTTTATAGGTTCTATGAGGTTAGAAATTGCATGAATTTATTCCTAACTCACCTCGAAACGAAAACGTAAATAGCCTTGTTTTATACTCCCTCTGTCTCATTGAAAAACCATAATTTGGTAAGCAGATTTTTTTTGCCTACTTTGAGAAATTCATATCTTTTGCATGTTTGCTTTAAATAGTATAATAATTGTTGATTATGACATAGTGAAGTATAATCTTGCCAATAATACAAAATATACCATTATAAAAGTAAGTGATAATATTTTACGCCTTCTCAAAGTAGGAAAAAAAAAATACTGTTTACCAAACCATGGTCTTTTAGTGAGACATAAGAAATATTTACTCCCAGAAATAGTCGTTTTGGCCCTCAAAACATTGCTTACCCTTTTTACAACAAGTGAAAAAAAGTTTTTTTCAACTTTGAATATTATGAAATCATAATGGGTGAGAAATTTGAATTCAAGATTTCATATACCTATATACATATAAATGAGGTACTACATCCTATGGACACATGTTTGAAAATTTGTCCAAAAATGATTATTTTCACTTTGCATTGAAAGAGAGCAGTTTTGAGGCTCTTTGGCGGTTTTGAGGCCAGTTCAAAAACTTCAAAAGAATATGCAAAATTGAGACTAATCTAGTCGTCGTGTGTTGAATGCAATTGCTTGCACTGGAACGTTCCATTTGCAAGTACGGAAGCATGACCCAAAACGAAATCAGAAAAGGCCACTCCATGCAATAAAGCATCCAGCCACGTGGCGCGCCAAATGAGTTACTCACGGTGCCTTTTCCCGTCACCTTCACTCCCCGCAGAAAACTCACGCTGTATAATATCCTCTACAGCATATCCCCTGACGAATACCGTCATGATACTACGGAAGCATTACCCGTATACTCTGATGATATCATCACGATACCATGTTTATACTCGCATCATACTCAGGTGACCAAAACCGTCCCTATCCTCGTACAGAATTGCCAATACACACGCTGTACAATATCCTCAGCAGAATATTCCTCCCATGAGTTAATCTCCTCACCGGACCGATACCTAGTCGATACTTATACCATAATGCTCCTATACCCGAACACAATATCACGACACTCGGACGAGCCATCTCGCAAAATAGTTCTCCCCTCCTCTGTCGATACTAACGTAGTAACACCCTCAATCATACTCAGATAATGCTCCTACGATACCGTGATAGTACTACTGTAATACTAGTGTGATACTGATGTGATACTGAGGTGGTCTATCTTGCGAAATGGACGAGAGATTTGCAAAACCTGTGGAAGCTCGGAGCTCATGTTTTGTGTACAAGAGTTGTTGTGCCGCAGCGTTGGACCTCATCTCCCGGATTCTTGTACAGATTGTCACGTCGCTGAATTTTGAGCTGTTGTTGCCGTGTTGTGGATAATCCAATGGCCATGGCGACGCTCGCAACGCCGACCTCGGCCATGGCTGCGACCATGCGGGGGACGTCTCCGGCGCCCGTGGCAGGGAGCCAGGTGACGGCGAAGAGCGGGAGCTTGGGGGCGTTCAAGTCCGCGCAGCGGGGGCGATGCGGGGAGCTTTCGCGGAGTGTTGGCAGCGGGAGCGGGAGCGTGAGTTTCAGGAGTCAGAATTTGTGGTCTTCGGTTTCGGTTTCGGCATCGGCCGCGAGTGTGAAGGAGGCAGCGCCGGTGAAGGGCGGAGTGGAGGGGGAGGGGAAGGGGAAGAAGAAGGTGATGATCATCGGAGGCGACGGGTACTGCGGCTGGGCGAGTGCGTTGCATTTGTCGAAGCAGGGGTACGAGGTCGCGATTGTGGATAACATGTGCCGGCGCGCGTTCGATGAGCAGCTCGGGTTGCAGACGCTGACGCCGATTGTGTCGCTGTCGAAGCGGGTGAAGAGGTGGAAAGCCGTGTCGGGGAAGGAGTTGGCTGTGTACGTCGGGGATATCTGTGACTTTGAGTTTTTGGAGCACGCGTTCAAGACTTTTGAGCCGGAGGCGGTGGTTCATTTCGGGGAGCAGCGGTCGGCGCCGTACTCTATGATGGATCGGAACAGGGCGGTGTTCACGCAGCAGAACAATGTGATTGGAACGATTAATGTTATGTTTGCTATCAAGGAGTTTTCGCCTGACTGCCACTTGGTGAAGCTGGGGACTATGGGGGAGTATGGTACCCCGAACATTGACATTGAGGAAGGGTTTATCACTATTACGCATAATGGACGGACGGACACATTGCCGTATCCTAAGCAAGCGGCTTCGTTTTATCACCTCAGCAAGGTGCACGATTCGCACAACATTGCGTTCGCGTGCAAGGCGTGGGGCATTCGGGCGACTGACCTAAACCAGGGTGTGGTGTATGGCGTGCACACGGATGAGACGATCCTGCACGAGGAGCTCATCAACAGGCTTGATTACGACGGTATTTTTGGAACTGCATTGAACAGGTTTTGCGTACAAGCGGCCGTGGGGCATCCTTTGACTGTGTACGGGAAGGGCGGTCAGACGAGAGGCTACCTGGATATCAGAGACACGGTGAGGTGTATAGAGATTGCGTGCGGTAATCCTGCAAACTCTGGGGAATTCCGCGTCTTCAACCAATTTACAGAGCAGTTTTCCGTCAATGAATTGGCGAGGTTGGTGACGAGTGCAGGCGAGAAGCTGGGGATCGAAGTGCAGACCAAGAGTGTTCCCAACCCGCGTGTGGAGGCGGAAGAGCATTACTACAATGCCAAGCACACCAAGCTCGTGGAGCTTGGACTGGAGCCTCATGTTCTCGGTGATGCTCTCCTTGATTCGCTTCTCAACGTGGCTGTACAATATAAGGATCGCGTAGACATGGACCAGATCTTGCCGGCTGTCTCATGGAAGAAGATTAGCTCCGTGCCGAAGACTGTCATCAAAGCTGAATGAAGAGTATTTGAGGTGATAACTCCTTTCCACTAGATTAGCTATTACGGCATTAGAAAAGTGTAGGCATCTTCGGCATCACTGCGTTGAGGCTTAGTTAGTTTTAAGGTGTAAGTTGGGGGGTGCTAGGTTGCAGTGTAACCATTGCCGCCAAGTAGCATTGTTAGATTGATATGTGACACTCTGTAATGTAGTTCAGTTGTAACTGTCACTCATCATGTGGATACAGTCCAAACATACCGCTTTAAGCAGGCCTGTTCATATTAATTATTCTGTATTCGAACCAGCCTCTTCCATATATTGTCCACTCTAAAGTGGTGAGATTGCATTTGGGTTTATTTCACTTGTACATTTTGTTTTCACCCCCATTCGTTCTGCATGCTTTCAAACTTATGGAGCTGAGTTTAAATGATTCAGAGACCACTTGCTTTGTGTCAGGCTTCATTTGGAGATAAGCTAGTAGCGTTGCAGACAAGATGAGATGCGTTAACGGTGTGAGGTTGTACTTGCAGGTGCTCAGAGTTTTTGAGTAGGTGTGTAAATTGTAATGCATTCTGCCTGGGATGCGCGCCATTCTCTTGGACGTTTCTAACTGGATGGTTGCTTGGTCAAGGAACTTGGATCACATTTCTAGTGACCAACATCATCTGGGTTCCTGACTAGCAGCAAACTTTCAGCTGTGTCTTGTTACCGTATTAGACTTTGATTTGAAATTTGGTCATAACTTCTATTCTAAAAAGCAAAACATGAAGGCAGCTATGGCAGAATGTTCGTTGTCGATCACAACATGAAGTGTCATTTTGGGAATATCCTTCATTTTGAAAACCTCTAAATGGCAATGATGTGAGGAGTGTCGGGTCTCTCTATCTCTCCCCTAGGAGCGTTGCACTTCCTTTATTCGAGGGCAGGGGCAGCCCCGTCGCTCCCGACCCTCCCACCGTCCCGACCCTCCCCGCGCCCGTCCCTGTCGAGCCCCTGTCCACGGTTCTCATCCGCCGTTCTCCCCTTCCCGCCCATTCTGCCACCCCCTCCCTCCGAAGCTCCTCTCCCCGCACTCGCTTTCCCGCACCTGCCCTCTCCCCGCAGCGCCGCTCCGCCCCTCGCCCTCGCACTCTCCTCCTCAACGCCGCTCCGCTCCTCCCCTGCACCTCGCCCCTGCACCTCGCCCCTGCACCACCGCTCCTGCACCTCGTCCCACACCACCTTTCAAAACACCAACGTCGAAGCTCTCTTCCTCTAGAAACAAGCCGCTGCTTACCAACCTGTTACCTTCAAGAATCACGAACTCCACCTCAGAGCAAAGTCGACATTAATGGTAGCAAGTGGTATCTAGATCACAGCGCCGGTCTACTCCATAGCTCAACCCACTTCGTCAGACTCTTGATCGATTCAGGCTCTTCCTCTTTGATGGAAAACCTGATGATCATACAACACCGAAAAGATGATTCAACCTAGACCACCTTCAGCTACTGGAAGACGCAACTTGGTCCTTACCAACATACTGCAAGTTGAATTCGGAGAAGACGAATTACAAGTCCACAAGTTGACAATCACATAACAATCGATAGACGAGCCTGGTCATCGTCTGAGCAGAGTCTTGCGTGAATGAATCTTCAAAGGGAGGAATTGTGAAAGATGATTAAACTTCTGTCAAGCTGAGTTGAAGGAGAACAATTTACGGTTGTAAACAAGAGCCTTGATCTAACTCTGTCGCAGTTTATTGAATTTGTGGAATGAACACAACTCTCTTGAAAATTTTATGTGTATAGAATATGGGGTGTTTGAGTTGCTGCGGGGAGCCTTCAGGGTGGAGCTGAAGAGCAGGTGCAGAGGCGAAGAGCGGTGAAGCATGTACAGGGACGAGGTGCAGGAGCGGTGGTGCAGGGGCGAGGTGCAGGGGAGGAGCGGAGCGGCGTTGAGGAGGAGAGTGCGAGGGCGAGGGGCGGAGCGGCGCTGTGGGGAGAGGGCAGGTGCGGGAAAGCGAGTGCGGGGAGAGGAGCTTCGGAGGGAGGGGGTGGCAGAATGGGCGGGAAGGGGAGAACGGCGGATGAGAACCGTGGACAGGGGCTCGACAGGGACGGGCGTGGGGAGGGTCGGGACGGTGGGAGGGTCGGGAGCGACGGGGCTGCCCCTGCCCTCGAATAAAGGAAGTGCAACGCTCCTAGGGGAGAGATAGAGAGACCCGAGGAGTGTCTGAAGTGGGACAGTCTAAACCTGAGCACTTCCTAATTCCACATTTAATTGTTATTTAACAAGACTTGGGAGTAAGTGAGGTGGAATCAGAGACAAAACTGCCGTCGACAACAGTCCATCTGCCTTGTAGTTGCTCTAATCCTCATCTCGTTCAAAACTCTTTCACGAGGACAACCTTTCCAATCGCAATCGCAGAGGAGGGATTCCAACATGCACCACTCTGGGCAAAAGCAGTAGCAAATCTGCAAAACAAAATTAGGGCAACGACATCTTCACAGAATGCCATCACCAAAACATCACCACATGATAAGCTCAGCTGAATTGAATATTCACCTCAAGACAAAGTTAAAAGTGTCAAACTATGACCACCCTTTACGACAACAAAACGCCGTATGAAGTTGTCAATGACTCCCAATCTGAAAGTACATTCACGTAACATAAACGACCACAGTAAGGAGTGCTGGGCAGTGGGATAACCAACTCCAACACAACATCGGACAATGTAGACGAGTTGCAAGAATCGTCCATTCGGAAAATAACTCATCTCAAGCACAGACAGCGATGATGGACATGCCAGCAAAGTGGGGATGACGAGCACCGACCAGATCTGCGAGGTGCAATAGCAAGGCGACGTCCAAACAATACCACCGTGTACGAATGATCTGATCATTGCATTGTTTGCATTCATTCTCCCCACAATTATCGCCACTTTGACCAGTTCTGGAGGAGCTGCTACAGTCCCAAACTACACCTTCACTGAGACGGTGAAGATGAGGGTTTTCATTTTGAGAGGGTGACGGTGAAGGTTTTCAATTGTATCCGACTGGTTGTCGATCCTCAGAAGGGATGCATCATATTGATCTTTGAGGATCTGCTAGCTTAGTTTTTGCGGTAGTTTTCTTCTTCGGGATGAAACTGTCGGTAGGCGCTGTTCGCAACGCTGAAGCAGCGGTGCATCTGCTTGGGTGATTCAGGTGAGTGAGTTTCCTCGTTTGCAAATCAACTTTCGTTTTTAAGACCATGCGAAGGGGAGTCGTTCTGCAGAAGATATAGTTTGATTCGTCTCACTTAATACGAAATTCTGTTTATATGCTTGTGAATTGTATTTTGGGTTATTTACTAGCCGGAGGCTACCATATTTCTAGTGACATCCCTCTTTCGTGTTTCGTCAGTCTTAGTATCGATGTCGTGCTCTGTCGATGGCTGGGCGCTGTCGGTGTCCTGTCCTTCCGAAGGAGATGCATTAGCATAACCCTAAATTTGCATCGAACAGGGTTCCCGACACTTTGGACCTAATGTGTATATTTTGGGAGAGGAAGAGAGTAGGCGGAAGTAGTGAGTGGATTTTGAGACGTTTCTGCACATGTAAATCAACAATGGGGTCTTACCGACAAAGCTTAGAACATATGGTACTCGAGGAATATTCCTGACGCTCATGGTTTCCATAAGTTCTCCCAAACACTAAGCGTGGAGACTCTCGTCACAGGATATCATTCACAGTCGGCACTTCAAGACGACGGTATTAATTAGCGAGTCATAGTGATTCAGCGCCACTCAGTTGTTTTGAATCTCTACAGTCTTGAGTATGCCCACAGTTGCTCCTGAAGAGCCGCTGAAGTTGATCGAAATGCTGAGCATGGACACCGCAGTGGTGGTGTACATTTTTCGGATTTATATCACAAAGATTAGTTGACTGCAATTATCAGCCACTTTAACTAATGTGAAATTAAAAGCATGTGATGTGGCCTTGTAGATACTGGAGCTAAGTCCCAAGTCTAGGTACTTGTCAGAAATTGAAGAGTGTACTGTAATGAGGTGGAGGAATGATCTTCCACAATATTCTACACTGCTCTGCCTTGATAGTAAGCACGAATTTATCTGCTGTATTCACATTTTTTCAAGAATGCCCATCAATGAATTGAGCGTTTGCCCTGCAGAATGATGATGTGAACAGAATTTACATCATCATCAACTTCAAGTTCAAGTTCACTGTGCAGTTTGATGAAAGGGTATTTAGCGAAGAAGGTTTATCTTGCCCGTCTTGCGAGGAGTGTTCATCATACTGTGGGCAAGCCTTGGTATTCAAGTGCAATTTTATGACCAGAGTCGCACTTTACTAGCTGATCTCCCTCCTCCTGAATACAAGATCTTGAGTGGAAACTAGCGCTGCGATGGACGATCAGGCTCTAGAATTGTGGCGGCCTCCCAAACGTCGGCGAGGCCAATGCTCTTCTTCGTTTGTCCCCATGGACGTGGACTATGACGTGTTTCTGAACCATCGGGGGCCTGATGTGAAAGCTGGCTTCATAGCCCACTTGGATGAAGCCCTTCGGGCCGCTGGGTTGAATCCGTTTCTGGACAAGGAATCCTTGCGGAAGGGCGACCCTGCTTTCACATCTATCGATGCCGCTTTGAAAGTGGCAAAGGTTCACGTTGCAGTTGTGTCGAAACGGTATGCAGAATCCAAGTATTGCCTGAGTGAGCTGGTGGACATGCTGAGGAGTGGGAAACCAGTGATTCCTGTGTACTACGAGGTGGAGCCTGCGCAGCTGCGGTGGGTGGAGAATGGCCCGTTCGCAGAGGCATTTGAGAAGCACAAGCGCAAGAGACCACCGGAGCAGGTGCAGGAGTGGACACATGCTCTTCGGCATCTGGCAGATATTACTGGGTTCTGCTTTCGCTGGTCTGATTACTCGGGGTAAGCCCTTCTTCACAAGCTTATGTATGATGAATTTTGAACTCGATGATGTCCAGATTTGCTTATGATGGGATCGCAGTCCTTTTTGGTGTAGCTTGGCTAGCTTATGAATTGCTCATTGAGTTGCGGTGACAGCAGTGGTGATCAGTAGTAATCTGCTTTGGCGTAGAAGCTAGATTTTGAAAATCAGAGATAGTTTTGTCACTTGGCAAGCACCTGATTTGTGTGGAGTAAGCAGGATCATAGTGAAACACTCTAAAATGATTATGATAGATTTCGACCGTTTCGGTGAAATGATAACTTTTGTATCCATGAATGTCACATTTGGTAATTTTTATTCCAGTTCACTTGAATACCATTCATTTAGGCAAGCAGAATGAGCAAGTAGAATCAGTATTGATGAAATGAATTCTTCAATGTTTATGAAGTACTTATCACTGAATTTGTGAGTGTAGCGATGAAGCACAGTTGAAACGGGAAGTGGTGGATGCCGTATTGAGCAAGTTGACTCCTACATTTGAGGCAATACAAGTTGATCATCGCATGGTGGGTATAAAAATTCATATGAACACATGTGTGAAGAAATTGGAGAAGATGTCCTCTTCCACGTGTTTATTGGGCCTTGTTGGTATGGGCGGAGTTGGCAAAACCTCTCTTGCCAAATTGATTTACAACCATTTTGGTGGTCAAAGGAAATTTCAAGCTATGAGTTTTTTGGCAATTGATCGTAATACAGTTTCAAGTATGGAGGTTGGGCCAAGTCTATTGACAAGATTGCAAAGGCAACTAGTTCGGGACTTATTGCATGTGCCAAGCAACAATGAACAAAGCTATAGTTATTGGTATCACAAGCTATCAAAGAAAGGTCCAATGCTTATTGTATTGGATGACATCCATGAAGAAAGCCAATTTGATGAGCTCATCTTAGATACCAGTCTTCTTGCTCAAGGGAGTTGTATCATTGCTACATCTCGTGATCAACATCTTTTGAAGATTATTGGTGGAGAATCTAATACTTATATCCATGAAGTTACACCATTGGGCATTGATGATTCTCAAAAGCTTTTCAATTTGCATGCTTTTCGCAATGAAGATGCTCCTCAAAACTTTAAGGCCATAGCTCAAGAAGTGAGCAATGCATGTGGTGGTTTGCCTTTAGCATTAAAAGTTGTTGGGTCTAGCTTACATGATAAGAGATCTAGTGAAGATCTTGAATGTATATGGCCTGAGGCAGTGGCAGCATTGAAGAAAGATCTTTCAATTGAACGTGCGCTAAAGTGGAGCTACAATTGCCTTTCAGAAGAAGAGAAGGTGATGTTTTTGGACATTGCTTGTGAATTTCATGATCGAAAGAAGGACGAGGCCATGGGGATTTGGAGAAGTTGTAATGAGACACCCAACATCACTCTAAGAAAGCTTATTGACAAGTCATTGGTTGTAATTGACAATCCTCAAGGATCTAATGTTTTGACTATGCATGGGCTACTACAAAATATAGGTCAAAACATTGGAATCTCCAATGGTAGTCATTTATGGGGAGATAGTGCAACAAAGGCATTGGAAGATGGTTACGAAGTGAGTTGTTACATTTTCTTACATTGATGATTGTTGATGTACAACTTGGAGTTTATTTTATAATTGAAATTATACCTTAATGTTTTGTATATGTATATTTGCTTAATTGATACTTTTGTTGTTTTTTCATTGATTCAGGGCCATAACAAAGTGCGAGTGCTAAATTTCGCCAATAGCCGCATGCGCAAATTCAAATATGATGACTTTGAAAAAATTACCAACTTACATTACCTCATTCTAGATGGATGTGATGTAAGTGGCAATGTTGGTTGTGTTTCAAAAGAGTTGCGATGGTTGCAATGGAGGAACATGCCACTGACTCATGTACCTTCCATGCTAGACTTTTCCAACTTGGTATCATTGGACTTTTCTTATAGCACCCACTTAGCAAACGCATGGGCTGAATCAAATCCAGCCTTGGAGGTAAGTTTTTCTAATATTTTGGATGTAGAATTTGGATTTGTGCACAATATAAATATATATATAGTCTGATGGAAGAACTAAATAGGATTATGACATGACCTTTTCAAATTGTAAATATATTGGAGTATATTGGATATCAAGATTCTAAAATATGAAATGAAAATTATACATATTAGATTTGGATTTGTTGGTTGACCTGAGTGGAATCCTTTCCAATATTGAAGGGTTAGAATTCAATTTCATCAACCATCTTCGACAATTAGGACATTGTTTGATCTATTAAGGATTCAATCTTTATAAGTTATAATATTGTACTTCTTGTTATTTTGTAGGCTTGCCCAAACTTGCTCAGGCTTAATCTAAAAGAGTGCACATCAATCACTACACTACCACATTCCATAGGGCGCTTATCAAAGCTTCGATTCTTGGATATAGAGTATTGCAAGAATATACAGGAGCTGCCAAGTTCTATTGGACAGCTCACAGGGCTGGTGAAGCTCAATCTGATGGGGTGTGAAAACCTGAAAGCTCTGCCAGATTCCATCTCTACTCTACCTGGGTTGGATGGGCTGTACATGGTGGGATGTTCATCCATGTCGAGGATGCCCTCATCACCAATGACAGCCCTTGCCAGCGTGCAGATGGAGCTTGCTGAAGAGTGGCAAGCACTTGCTGTTGGACAACTCATTGGGCTCTGGCTCCTCGGTTTATATAATTGCAGTGACGAGGCAATTGCTGTGCTCGACAGTTCGGGTGCATTCGGAAATCTGCACCACCTTTCCATCTTTATGATTCCGTCTAGCCCGGGCATGACCAAGCTCCCGCAGACCATGGGACTGTTGACGAATCTGGACAAGCTCGAAATATGGAAGTGTGAGAGAGTGCGGGAGCTTCCAGAGAGCCTGGGACATCTCAAACTGCTCATGACGCTGCGCCTGATAAGATGCGACAGCCTGGAGACTCTGCCCGACTGTTTGGGTGCACTCACAAGCTTGCGACACCTATGGATTCAGCAGTGCCCATCCCTGGTCAAGCTCCCAGAGTCCATCGGCCTCTTGTCGACTCTTCGGGGCTTCAGGATCGAGGACTGCGATGGGCTGCAGCCACTCCCGGATTCGCTCAGACAGCTCAATGCGCTGGAGCGATTAGATATTCTGGATTGTGGCAGCCTGGAGGGTTTGGGTGTGTCGACAGTGTTGTCAGATGTTCGCATTTTTGGACGGAGAGTGTTGCCAGGCCTTCGCATTTGGGGATGCACTTCCGTCACCGAGCTTCCAGGATCGTGTCTCATGGTGGTGGACAGTAATTTCGCTGATCCTAATTGGTACGGAATCGATGATTATTACAAGCTCATCCCCGAAAATTTGAAGGAATTGCGGCTAGTTGAAGAAAATGATTGTGGGTTTTTACGCCATGTCCACGATACTCCCACTGGACGGTTCATTGTGCAACGGGTCTACGAAGCGCCCTGTTGTAAGTCGGCCCAGTAGAATATAGAAGCAAATCAAGCTAACAGAGCGGAGGAGCAGAAGGTTTGTGTGGTTTGAGGAATGTCCTAAGGATGCCCTCCACCAAAGATGTGGCGAGGGCGAGGCCCCTGAGATGCCCATTGCTGTTTGGAATGCAAAGAGAACTTGGCGTAAATACTGTTACTCTGATCTTTCGATGGAATCTCCCGGAATCCACTCCATGATAGAGGAGACTACGTCTTAATCGAAACTCGGAGAAACTTTCCAATAGAAGTCCAACATTTGCAGGCAGTCAGAGCATTCTTAAGCGTATGATTGGCCGCTCGTTGGGGTTGCAGTTATCTGGGCTAATCATAGAGTTATCAGCCTTGCATTGGAAACTCTGCTTCAGTTGTTGTACCTATGTGCGTAGTGGTGTTCGAAGTTTCACAGGGTGGACAGATAAGCTTTGCTTTCGTTCTCCTCACCTGTTTAGGCAGTTCCAAATGTTAACGCCATTGGAGAAGCGAACAGGAAACGATGGCGGAGAGGACAAAATTGGTGGATGGTTATAAAGATCTGTTCTCTAATTTAGGTCGAAGTGCTACTGATTGAAACTTTGGATAGTTGGAGCGAAGCAGTGTAGGTCTTCATTAGGGTGCTAAGTCGTTGGTCTCTTTCACTTTAGCAGGTTTGATTGAAAGGGGTCTCTGCCCAAGTGTTGATAGTGGGGTAGCAAGCCACCTTCTTCATGTGCGCTGCTGGTGTGCTTTAGCATCACATGAATGTAGAGCAGCTCTCTTTACATACCGATTGTGCTGCCGTGTTACAAGATCTGTATTTGAGGGGGGGGGGGGGGGGGGGGGGGGGGGGGGGGGTGGTGGTGATTGAGATTCTTGAACTTTGTCTGTGGGGTCAGGTGGAGGTTGTTGGTTTGGTATTTGTGCATGGAAATTCAGAGAAGATGACTACCACAATGTTAAGGGGACGCGTTTCAAGCCAGACTATTACAGGTTGGTGCCTTCTTGGCGGATCTGCTCAACAGCCAGGTGAATTAGCATGATAGGTTTTTCTAGTTAGTTCTAGTGTCATGCCTTCTGTTGCGAGCATTATATAGGAACCTCAGATTGTGAGAGCTCTTGTTGTTAAAACTGGGTCCTCTGTATGTAAGTAAACTTCGGCTGTTCTGCGAGGTCACGTTATGCTTTTGATAACTCGGGATCTGGACGAGAATGAAGCTTCTTGAGACAATTTATCGTACAAAGATTCGATAGTTCTTGCTACTTAGTATCAGGCTGGTCACTTTGACCTGCACAGAGCAGGTGCATGCGCAATTCCAACATCAAATTTATAGTAATATTGCGGAAAAATGAAGCCTCTTTTCGAAGTACGTCAACTATGATTTTCGTAACTTGGACCAGCATCTGTTGCCTAACTTCATACCATGCTGTCTTCTGCTGGCCATAAGGATTCCACTTCAGTGTTTCAGAAGAGAGAACTTTATTGTTAGTGATGTGATTATTTCAATACATGCAGGGGCTCCGATAGAAGGATGGTCACACCTTAATATTTTTGATATTGCACACGATACTGTGTTGATGTACTGTTCAGGAGTGTGATTTTTCAAATGAAACTGTGGCAATTATCGTGAGCTGTCTTTGTACAGTTCGGAATTCATGGAGAAGGCTTTGGGGTAACCCCGGCGAGTCTGAATCTGCCTAGCATGATTCTACTTGTGACTTCAGAAACAGTACCTAGTTGCAAGAACTGAAAAGTTTGAGCAAGATCTTTGATGAAGTTGCTGATGTGAAGTTTGGTCTGTGTTGGTTTGAGGGCGGTTTGGGAGATTGGGGGAAGTGCGGTGAGATGTCTGTTGATGCCATTGGAGTGTCTGTCGAATTTATCGCTTGTTGTTAAATAATGTTCACATCTCTGGTGGCTATCTTGGTTCAAAGGTGAATCTGGAATCGCTGTTTCCATTTTAGTTTTGCAGCTGATATGAATTGCTTATATTTGATTTACTAGATACGTCGTTCTGTCCCTGGATGACCCGAACCCTTCAGCTCACTGGAAACTTTGATGAGTTTATCCGGGTCTAAATTGGGGTAGTTTAGCCCCTCTTTAGCCCTCCTTAGCACTATGTGAAAAATGAGGGGGGGCTAATTTTTTGTACCATTAACCCCTTTTTGTACAAGTAGCTAGGGCTAAAACACAAATTAGCTGGGGCTAGAAATGAGAGATTTGGGTTTAGCCCGGGCTAAAAGAGAGATAAAGCTAAAGTTTTTGGTTTAGCCCCTCCAAGTCACGTTAGCCCCGGGGGCTAAAAGCTCCAAAGCTTCCAGTTTGAGCTCCGTGAGTCACGGGAGCAGAGCCCTTACTCACGGAGTTTGCTTCCGTATTACAAGATTTGTATTTGAGGAGGGTGGTGATTGAGACTCTTTAACTCGTTCTGTGGGGTGAGGTGGAGGTTGTTGATTTGGTATTTGAACATGGCTACACAGAGAAGATTAGTTCCACGATGTTGAGAGAACGCGATTCGAGCCAGACCAAAGGAGAGACTTTAGCAGATTGGGATTAGTTCCTGGTTCTTGTCAGATATGTTTTCCTTGTTAAAAATCAGCTAGCTCTAGTGTCATGCCTTCGATATGAGCCTTTGAAATAAGCATTGCATTACGCCTTGGTTTGTGAGAGCCCCTGTACATCTTAACTGGGTCCTCTCTACACAAGTATGCTTGGGCTGTTACGTTATATGCGCTTTTGATATTTCGATACCTTGATGCGAATAAAGCTTTCTTGATACAGTTTATTGTAACCTAGAATGTGGAGTGCTTGCTACTTAGTACTCAACTGGTCACTTTGACTACATAGAGCAGGTGCATCCGCAATTCCCACATCAGATTTGCAACACTTTTGTGGAAATATGGAGCCTCTTCTTTCTAGTAAGCCCACAATGGTTTTCGGAACTTGCACCATATTCTCTTGCCGAAGTTCAGAATAGGTTATCTCCTGTTCTTTACCGTATCAGAAGACAGTATTTCAATGTGAGTGGTGTGAATGAAACATAAGCGGGGGCTGTACTGGGAGGACGATCATATCCCAGTTTTACATTACACACAATCTAGCCTATATCTCAGGGCCAGTGCCCCAATTTGTTGAAATAGCACATGGGCGTCGAACTCCGTGTCTCCATAATCTGGGGATGCGTCTTCAGGTACGTCCTCGTCTGCTGTAATTTTGTTCACAAGAAAAAGCTCCTGATTATGCAGGAAGAAACTTGCCTGTTTGGAAAGTTTTTAGCATTTGATACAATCAAGAGTCTAAATTGGAACATAAACCAGCCTATTAGTCACGAGATAAATCCACTCTTGTGCACAAGGGTCTCATCACTTTATTAACTTCCTAGACCCAGGCCTCATGCCGCTCGAGCTTTACTAGCAGCGAGAAGAAAACAATGGAAGTAAAGAAAATCGAAGAATGTACACCTAACCTGTTCCACCAAAATTCCTTGCATCAAATGGGTTCAACAAGACTTGGGAGTGAGTGAAGTAGAGTCAGAGACAGAACTGCCGTCGACAACAGTCCATCTGCCTTCTAGTTGCTCTAATCCTCATCTCGTTCAAAACTCTTTCACGAGGACAACCTTTCCTATCGAAATCGCAGAGGAGGGATCCCAACATGCACCACTCTGAGCAAAAGCAGTAGCACATCTGCAAAACAAAATTAGGGCAAGTTACGACATCTTCACAGAATGCCATTACCAAAATATCACCATATGACAAGCTCAGCTAAATTGAATATTCACCTCAAGACAAAGCTCAAAGCATCAAACTCTGAACTCCCATTACGATACCAAAACGCTCTATGAAGTTGTCAATGACTCCCAATCTGAAACGTAACATAAACGACCACAGTAAGGAGTGCTGGGCAGTGGGATAACTAACTCGAACACAACCTTGGACAAAGTAGAGAACTTGCAAGAATCGTCCATACGGAAAATAACTAATTTCAAGCACAGACAGCGATAATGGACATGACAGCAAAGTGGGGATGACGAGCACCGACCAGATCTGCGAGGTGCTTGAATAGCAAGGCGACGTCCAACAAACGCAAACATCCCAGCCAGCTAAAAATACTTCCGCCTCCGCCCTGCCTGGGTGAATGGATGTGTAGTCGCCGGCTAGCTACTATTACCACCGTGCAAGAATGATCTGATCATTGCATTGTTTGCATTCATTCTCCCCACAATTATCGCCACTAGCTTTGTCGAGTTCTGGAGGAGCTGCTACAGTCCCCAACGTCACCTTCACGGACACGGTGAAGATGAGGGTCTTCACTGAGAGGGTGAGTTTGAGGATTTTCAATTGCTTCCGACTGGTTGTCAATCCTCACAAGGGATGCATCATATTGATCTTTGAGGATGTGTGTAAGATTAGTTTTGCGATGGTTTTCTTCTTCGGGATGAAACTGTCGGTAAGCGCTGTTCGCAACGCTCAAGCAGCGGTGCATCTGCTTGGGTGATTCAGGTCAGTGAGTTTCCTCGTTTGCAAATCAATTTTCGTTTAAGAGCATGCGGAGGGGAGTCGTTCTGCATAAGATATAGTTTGATTCGTCTCACTTAATACAAAATTCTGTTTATATGCTTGTGATTTGTATTTTGGGTTATTTACTAGCCGGAGGCTACCAAATTTCTAGTGGCATCTTCTGGCATCCCTCTTTCGTGTTTTGTCAGTCTTGGTAACGATGTTGTGCTCTGTCGATGGCTTGGCGCTGTCGGTGTCCTGTCCTTTGCATTAGCATAACCCTAAATTTGCATCGAACAGGGTTCCCGACAATTTGGACCTAATGTGTATGTTTTGGGAGAGGAAGAGAATAGGCGGACGTAGTCAGTGGATTTTGAGACGTTTCTGCACATGTAAATCGGCCATGGGGTCTTACCGACAAGGCTTAGAACAGATGGTACTCGAGGAATATTCCTGACGTTCATGGTTTCCATGAGAAGTTCTCCCAAACACTAAGCGTGGAGACTCTCGTCACAGGATATCATTCACCGACGGCACTTCAAGACGACGGTATTGATTAGCGAGTCATAGTGATTCAGCGCCACTCAGTTGTTTTGAATCTCTACAGTCTTGAGTATGATCACCGTTGCTCCTGAAGAGCCGCTGAAGTTGGTCGAAATGCCGAGCATGGACACCGCAGTGGTGGTGTGTTTAAGATTATTGCGAAAATTTTACAGGGACTGCCAAGTTAGATTGGACAGCTCACAGGGCTGGTGCACCTCTTTCTGAATGGGTGTGAAAACCTGAAAGCTCTGCCAGATTCCATCTCTACTCTACCTGGGTTGCATAGGCTTTTCATGAGGGGATGTTCATCCATGTCGAGGATGCCGCCATCATCAATGACAGCCTTTGGCAGCGTGTTCATGGAGCTTGCTGAAGAGTGGCAAGCACTTGCTCTTGGACAACTCATTGGGCTCGAGCTCCTCTTTTTATATAATTGCAGTGACGAGGCAATTGCTGTGCTCGACAGTTCGGGTGCATTCGGAAATCTGCACCAGCTTTCCGACTTTATGATTTCGTCTAGCCCGGGCTAAACCCAGCTCCCGCAGACCATGGGACTGTTGACGAATCTGGACAAGCTCGAAATATGGAAGTGTGAGAGAGTGCGGGAGCTTGCAGAGAGCCTGGGACATCTCAAACTGCTCATGACGCTGCGCCTGATAAGATGCGACAGCCTGGAGACTCTGCCCGACTGTTTGGGTGCACTCACAAGCTTGCGACACCTATGGATTCAGCAGTGCCCATCCCTGGTCAAGCTCCCAGAGTCCATCGGCCTCTTGTCGAGTCTTCGGGGCTTCAGGATCGAGGACTGCGATGGGCTGCAGCTACTCCCGGATCCGCTCAGACAGCTCAATGCGCTGGAGCGATTAGATATTCTGGATTGTGGCAGCCTGGAGGGTTTGGGTGTGTCGACAGTGTTGTCAGATGTTCGCATTTTTGGACGGAGAGTGTTGCCAGGCTTCCGCATTTGGGGATGCACTTCCGTCACCGAGCTTCCAGGATCGTGTCTCATGGTGGTGGACAGTAATTTCGCTGATCCTGATTGGTTCGGATTCGATGATTATTACGAGCTCATCCCCGAAAATTTGAAGGAATTGCAGCTTGTTGAAAAAAAAGATTGTGGGTTTTTACGCCATGTCCACTATACTCCCACTGGACGGTCAATTGTGCAGCGGGTCCACGAAGAGCCCTGTTGTAAGTCGATCCTGTAGAATATAGAAGCAAATCAAGCTTAGCAGAGCGGAGGAGCAGTAGGTTTGTGTGGTTTGAGGAATGTTGTGAGGATTCCCACCACCAAAGATGGGGCAAGCGCAAGGTCCCTGAGATGCCCAGGGGTTTTTGCAGTGCAAAGAGAACTAGGCGCAAATACTGTCACTGTGATCTTTCGATGGAATACCCTGGAATACCACTTGTACGAGAGAATAGGAATCGACGACGGAGAGGACCAAATTGGTGGATGGTTATATTGATCTGTTCTCTAATCTAGGTCGAAGTGCTACTGATTGAAACTTTGGACAGTTGGAGCGAGTCTTCATTAGGGTGCTAAGTCGTTGGTCTCTTTCACTTTAGCAGGTTTGATTGAAAGGGGTCTCTGCCCAAGTGTTGATAGTGGGGTAGCAAGCCACCTTCTTCATGTGCGCTGCTGGTGTGCTTTAGCATCACATGAATGTAGAGCAGCTCTCTTTACATACCGATTGTGCTGCCGTGTTACAAGATCTATATTTGAGGGGGGGTGGTGGTGATTGAGATTCTTGAACTTTGTCTGTGGGTTCAGGTGGAGGTTGTTGGTTTGGTATTTGTGCATGGAAATTCAGAGAAGATGACTACCACAATGTTAAGGGGACGCGTTTCAAGCCAGACTATTACAGGTTGGTGCCTGCTTCTTGGCGGATCTGCTCAACAGCCAGGTGAATTAGCATGATAGGTTTTTCTAGTTAGTTCTAGTGTCATGCCTTCTGTTGCGAGCATTGCATAGGAACCTCAGATTGTGAGAGCTGTTGTAGTTCAAACTGGGTCCTCTGTATGTAAGTAAACTTCGGCTGTTCTGCGAGGTCACGTTATGCTTTTGATAACTCGGTGTCTGGACGAGAATGAAGCTTCTTGAGACAATTTATCGTTCAAAGATTCGATAGTTCTTGCTACTTAGTATCAGGCTGGTCACTTTGACCTGCACAGAGCAGGTGCATGCGCAATTCCAACATCAAATTTATAGTAATATTGCGGAAAAATGAAGCCTCTTTTCGAAGTACGTCAACTATGATTTTCGTAACTTGGACCAGCATCTGTTGCCTAACTTCATAACATGCTGTCTTCTGATGGCCATAATGATTCCTCTTCAGTGTTTCAGAAGAGAGAACTTTATTGTTAGTGATGTGATTATTTCAATACATGCAGGAGCTCCGATGGAAGGATGATCACACCTTAACATTTTTGACATTGCACACAATACTGTGTTGAAGTTGTGTAGTTGAGTTTCAGGAGTGTGATTTTTCAAATGAAACTGTGGCAATTATCGTGAGCTGACAGTTCGGAATTCATGGAGAAGGCTTTGGGGTAACCCCGGCGAGTCTGAATCTGCCTAGCATGATTACACTCGTGACTTCAGAACCGGAACCTAGTTGCAAAAACTGAAAACTTTTAGGCAAGACCTGACCCTTACTGCTTTGCTGAAGGTACAACATTCCAAAGCATACCTGTTCCAACATTCCAAAGCATACCTGTTCCAAAGCATACCTGTTTACAACATTCCAAATCACAATTGATTTAGTTCCAACTTCACATTTAACAAGAAAATGTTACTGTAAGAGATTAATCTGAAGTACAGTACAAACTGAACTGAACAGTTGAATATTCGTAACCCACCGGGGGGCCCGTCTCGGGCTTCTGATTGGCCCTCCCGCGGTAGATTACTCACCGTAATCCCACTAGGGTTACCTTTTCGTATCGACCTACTCCTTTTGGGGGTGTATAATAACAACCTACCCTGCAGGAAGGAGATATCTGATTGGCCGTTCATTTTCGCCAAGTTACTTTCTGCTCTCTGATTGGCTGCACATTTGGCATAATTCACTGCAATCCAACGAAAAGCCATTTTCTGCTCTCTGATTGGCTGGACATTTGTCATAATTCACTGCAATCCAACGAAAAGTAATATTTTAGAATTTATCGTTCGTTATTCAGATGAATAAATACATTTCCGAAGAAATTGAATATTGTACACATTCAAATAAATTGCGGGAATTAAACATTTGCAAAATTGAACATATCAATTGCAGAATCAAATGACACAGCAATACAAAATTTATCAGGAATTCAAAAGTTTTCCATTGTAGTAATCACAAGTGTAGTCAAATCCAATGAAAAATGTAATTTTCACGGAGTGAGTTAAATCAGTGTCTGAAAGTTTCACTGAGACATCTAAAGTCTGTAACACTACAACACTAACTGAAAACAAGTAAAATTCAAAGAGGCTAATTATGTAACTGTAACTAGTCACTAGCCCTGGAGAACCTTCCACACTTCCGCAAAATCTCGAACATTCATAATGTTCAGATTGAATGTCTTCATGTTTCCAATTGCACCACCATTACCGGAAGAACGTGCAGGTTCTGTTAATCCCGGAGAAGACAATTGTATTCCTAGGGAAGGTGGATCAGTAACTGCAACAAGCTCACGAGCAGGCTTTGGTTCCGGATTACAGTTTACGAAATTACTCTCAGAATCAACAGATATGGCGACAGGCTTTACAACACTTGATGTCTGATTCGTGTTGATACTCTTTTCAATCTCGTCGATAGATTGAACCAGGATGTTGTCAAATTCTGGATCAACGAATTTACTTGCTGAGTTGACATCAGTAACGCTTGACTCCGCTTCTTGAACTACAGGTTTATTAGGAACCATCACATTCGCAGTCGCTTGCTGAACCACCATCACAGGTTTGTCTACAGACGGATAAACACACATACTCTGGCGATGGCTACCAAGATCACGATAAGGTTGAAACTGAGGAGGTATAGGGCGCCACTGTTTCGGTGCCAAACTTCTCTGAACAGAAGGTGACCCATACGGAGGAGGAAGATTACAAACTGACGGTGACCCATTCGGGCGAGGGAAAGAAACGTCAGACCCATACCTTCGAGGAACACTAGAACTAGAAGGTGAAATCAATGGTCGAGGAAGGATAGGCTTGTAATGAGTACCAGGTGATCTATGACCTCTATCAGAAACTTTCGAAGGAGATGCGCCACTCCGAAAAGAGTTTGATATATCGCTCAAAGGCTCACGGTTCCCTCTATCAACACCAGTAGGACTCTGCACAAAGAAAGATAATCATAATTAAAATTTACAAACAGAATAAAACAGTCAACTATCAAGCTTTTATACTGAAGTAGGAGGGTTACAAACGATGTAGAAGCTGTCACACAGATACTGGAACAGGTCATACAAATAGATTAAATGGTCCTGAACTTAGCCAACTTCGTAAGAAAACAAAACCAAGAAGTAGCCCCAGGACACAGTTCACAATTCCATAATCCTATACAAAAATAAAGAATAAAATCCGGCAGAGAATTATATTATAATTCTTTCCAAACCTGAGATGCATAACTCCCGAAACGGCCTCCAACACGTGGCTGCTGACTTCGATTATTATTCTCAGAATAATATGGAACAATTTCATTTGCAGTAGGATCCTGTACAAACAAATGACACAATTAGAATATGTAAATCTAAAAATCTAAAATGTAAATCAGAGTAAAAACATTTAAAATAGATTCGTTAAATAATCAAACCTGAGGATCAGAAGACACCCCAAACTCTTGTTTAACTGTAACCATCTTCTGAGGAACAGAATGAACAATCTCCTTCCTAATTTCACGACAATTATCTTCATCAGATGATGATAACTGTAACACCTGAGCTGGATCGATATCATTCCTACGAGAATCAGTTTGAGATTTTTGTCCTTGCGTAGCAGTAGAAGTCTCGATGAAAGCAGCCGGTACTTGATGACCTCGTTGCAGCTGATTTGACTGTGGTAGGGACTGAGTAGCAGAAGCCGATCCAACACCACTAAAATCCTATTCACAAACAAAACACTCTGAATTAGTAATAAGCACTCTGAAATTATCATAAAATAAATCAAAACAACACGACAAAAGAAAGGTTTAATTTCACGCACCTGCAGTTTGAACTGAAATTTGAAACCGCCTTGAGGATCAGAGACGATAGTAATTGGATCTTTATCAATAATAGGATGACCACCACCAGCACCACCGCCAGAAGGACAAATCTTTGCTACATCAGTGCCACTGACAATTGCAGAAGTCGACTCAGGTGTCTTCCCGATCTGGCTTTTATGGTACTGCTCCGTAACAATCTTTTTGTAATGATCGAACGTCAGATGCTCCCGCTGCTCTGAGTTAACATTGTATGGAATTCTGGCCACTAACTGCGCTGCTTGAACATCCAGAGCTATTGTCTCATCATACTTATCCAATGACGACAAGGCTCTATGACCCGTACACTCTGCCATAACGTTCTTGGGAACTCCTGCAATCGCCATTCTTGAAATGCCTGTAACACGGCCTGACTTGTTCATAATAGCATCGCCTTGAACACCAGCCTCCTCAGCCATGAGTTTCAGAAATCTCCGAATCTGATTCACTCCCAGATTCATACCTTCGACAATTCCTTTCTTCTCTTTCACTTTGAACCAAACAGGTGTCAAAGGCGCATCTATTGGCGACAAAAACAGATGAGATTGTTGATTCTTTTTTAAAACAGGAGGGTAATGTGCTTCTAACGTCATCCATGTTAGAATAACATCGGGATCGTAACTGTAAACCGCTGGACGAAACTGCTCCTCCTGAAACCTTTTGATGCTAGCTCGGTAATTCTTCGAAAGCCGTTCATCGTACCTGTACATAGTTGATTTTAATTAGTAAAATATATATTCAGTCAAAAAGATACACCAATAAAAACAATCAAACAACAAATCAAACCATAGAAAATACACAATATAAAAATACAAAATAACGAGCACTTACTTAATGTACGTAAAGCCAGCACTATTCACACCTCTCTCAAAGTCACTGTAGAGCAGATTGTACATCTCAGTATTCCCTCGAACATAGAAAATGATAGTACAGTAATACACCAATCTTTTGAGAAGACCTCGTGCAAACGTCACTTGGTGTGACGGATGAGAGAGAATTTTGATCTCATCTTCAAATGTAAGACCTCTGGCTTTCTTCCTACCCTTGTTTGCACCGGCATTCACTGACAAGGTCATACTCTCATTCACAGCTCTGTTTGTGGTAAGAAAAAACGGATGCTTCTCGATTTCAAACACCGGTTCAACTCTGTTGTGTTCAATGCACCGCTTCCTTTGCTCAGCACAGAGGATACGGTTGAAAGCATTATACAGTCCCATCAGAGACTCTGTTGGATAACGTTGCCCATTCCTCTTAGCAACTTCCAGAAAGAAAACAGTCAAGATCTCACCCAACTCTTTCAGGTGATCCCAGTAATACTCAATAGTCTTCGAAGTATCCATTCCTTTCGCGGCCCTCCAGGCTTTGAAGCGATTTCTACACCAATTGTCTACTCTCTCAGAGGGGTTACTCTTATCGTTGAGTACGCGATTAAGGACTCCTTGATCAACAGAGAAAAACTCAGATGACTTATCCTGGTTCGGCGGTGGACCACTAGGAAATGAAGGCATATCAGACTCCGAATCAGAATTATCACTAGTTTCAGGAACCACAGGTAGAACAGTAGTAGACAAATCAGGACGAGCCTCACTGGATACACTCTGAGGTTCAACAAAATCACGTTGCACTGGACAAGACTCAATCGGTGCAGGCACAATCGGTGGACTGATAGACTGAGCAGGCACACTATGCTCGGGATCAGTAGGTTCTGACGAGGAGACACCTACAGTGGAAGGGAGTGACGTAGTACAAGATGGATCAGTAATCTCTGAAAGAGACTTCTCACGAGCTTTACTACGACGTCGTTTTACATGACTTGGACTATCAGGCATACGCAGATCAAAAGAAGGAACCTCTAACATAGCAGCACGGACTCTACCTCGTAACCCTCTCGTAGACCTCTTAGGCCTATTGAGATCCGCCATAACGACTCAGACTACAAAACTCAAAAAAACAAAAAGAAATACAAAAACTACATGCCGATGCCGATGCCGGCTGTGACTCAAAAATTCAACATCGTGCAATCACCGCAATAATGTTGAAGGTTTGAGTCACAGTCTTTAACATCTGACTACATGAGCATGACTAAATCAACAGACACAAGCACCCCAAAAAACGACGACGACATGAGACTAGAAAAACAAGCACAAGACACGACATGACTAACAAACAACCGTCCGAGAAAAGCCATCTGATCCTGTCACATAATCCAACTACACAACGTTAGAAATCTATTTAATACAAAACTTTCAACAAACAAGAAACTCACAGCAAACAAGAAATCGAAAACAAAGAAGATACCTACAGCGCTACGACAAGAAACGATCACACACAAAACAACACTCACAGCGAAAGACTCACACTCGAACAATCACTGAATGACACTCAAATAGTCACAGCGAAACAACACTCACAGCAAAAGAACATTCACATGCAAAGAAAACATGTAATATTAAATAAGACAAATCCGATCAAACAAGTTAAGAAACGGTCAAAGAAGTTAAGAAACCTGACAAATCCGATCAAACAGGTTAAGCGTCTCCGAACTCTCGTAAACTCTCGTCACCATGTCAAAGGTTTGCGATACCACCGCTGTCCACAATTAAGCAAACATAGCACATGGAATCAGTATTATCACCAGTGCTAAAACTCAAAGGATCAAAAGAACACTCACAGAAACACAATCAAGAAACAAGAAACCACGAAAATCAAGAAACACAAGAAACAACACATACAAGAAATAAGTAACTGATCGCAAAGAAGAAACCTATGGTGCTACATCAAAAAACAACTACATGCAGACACAAAACAAATAATGCAACATACCATTTCCAAAACCCTCACGGAATGGCTTCGACTCTGAGATGAAGAAACGCGCTACTGATAATTCTTCTTTGCACCTGTGGAGAAACTACAGTGTTAGAACACAATCGATACACAATGTAACAAATAATGAAGCGCATACAACAAAGAAGTAAGTGATCGCAAAGAGGAAACTATGGTGCTACATCAAAGAACAACTACATGCAGACAAAAAACAAATAACGCAACATACATCGCACAAGAAGCTTGCACCAAAGCAGGAACTCATAGCAAAAGGAAAAACTCACAACACAAGAGTTCACAGGAGTTCGAGGAGCAGGTTGTGGACCTCAGGGAGCAACTCCAGAACTCGACTGCACCACGAGGACTCCCAGGTGATCGCAATGACACCGTGTCTGGCGAGTCGTTCTCGCTTCATACCAAGGATATCTGGTAGAAGATCAAAGAGTCAAACAACAATCACATGCACAAAGATCAAAACAATCGACATATACATCAAACAAGAGTATTACCGCAAAGCAAACGCACAGAAAAAAACTCCAAGTACTTCGCAAAAGCAGAAACTCACAGCAAAAGCATAAACTCACAGCAAAAGCATAAACTCACAACACTACGTCAAACAACAAGCACATGCAAAACAATGAAAAGAATGGACACATACATCGCAAAGCAGACGCTCACAGCAAAAAGATATTCACCGCAAAGCAGACGCTCACAGCAACAAGGAACACTGAAACTGACAACAAAAACTCACGGCGACAAGAAAAACTAACGGCGTCAAGAAGAAACTCACAGCGACAGCAGAAAATCGAAACGCTACGTCGAAGACAGAACCGCATGCACAAGGAACGAAGAGAAAAGATGATCAGGAAACAAAAATTGCGAAGAACAACAACAACCCAGAAACTTCCAAAAAGCAAAGAGACGAAGAACCTTCGCGAAACCCTGGCAATCTGCCCTGAAACCGCGCGCGTTCCTATGACCGTGGAAAGTGGGACCTAATCCCGCGGGGAGTGGTGGACCTGCGAATGATATGGAAAACGTGGTCTGTCACTTCGAGGCCAGGTTCATGAGATTTGTGACTTGTTAACACCAAAAGGAATCATCAATGCGCAACGTGGAGATCAAATTGCCGGCGTAGTGGGGAAAATGGAGGAAACAGGAAGAAGCTTTCAGAACTTTTAGGTATTCTACATGGAGTTTTTTGATTGGAATTTGTTTGGGAGGAAGTGTCGCCGGGAGGATATCGTCGGATCATCGTCGGAGTGCTTGCATCTTGCTTACTGGATGGCAGAGTGATTTTGAGGTTGAAGCGTTGGAGCTACGAGGTTTAGGTGAGGAGGTGCTCATTGTGAGTCTGTTTGTGGAGGAGAGAAGTGTTTAGGAGGTTTAGGAGAGTCGCTCGGTTGCATTCTGCATTTTGAAGTAAAGGGGTTGAAGTAAAGGGGTATGAGTTCTAGGTGAGGAGGTGCTCATTCTGAATCTGTTTGTGGAGCAGAGAGGAGGACGGTAGATATATATCTTCACTGTTTTGGAGTTGATTGATTGCGTCATCCATTGGAGCGATTATTCAATTCAATTTATTCATATTGTTGTATATATGAGGGAAGCGGCAACGGGGAACACCTCTGGATCCTCTAGCGCCTTCTTGCGTTGACGGCAATATCAAACTCAGAGTTCGATTCCCGCGCACTTTGATGTAACTTGGAGGAGCAGGCGGAGGTTGAAGTAAAGTGCTACGAGTTGCAGGTGAGCAGATGCTCGTTGCGAGCCTGTTTGTGGATCAGAGAGGAAGACAGGAGCTTATTTCTTCACTGTTTTGGCGGACTGAGCTGCGGGGTCTTACGGAGTTTTTGCCAATCTGTTTGTAAAGGAAGCGTTTATTGTTGGCGATCTGCAGCAGTTTCAATTGCTCGGGTTTAGAACGCACGGTTTACTATCCGCAGGTAGCTCACAATGCTCCTCGCACCTTTTTACTGATGTTTGTGCTTCCTCTCTGCAGTCATATATAGAATTGCACAATTTAATAAGAGAATAAAATGAATATATGATGCTTGTTATACTAACAGTTTGCTCAATGTTTGAATATTATACTAAGAGTTTGCTTGTAAAACTAACAGTTTGCTCAGTTTGCTCATTATTTTTTCTCATTATTTTTTTTGATTTTTTTTTTTGTTTGCAGTGCTCTAGTGCGCAATCGAAAGCTGCATTGGAGCGGAACTTGGTGCTTACCGGCTTCGTGAATGCTGAAGCTGTTGAGTCCGTAACAGTAGTATCGCTGAAGCTTGTACCACAAGCTCTGTTGCCTTGAAATTGGTTGTGGTAAGACACTCATTACTTGGCTTTTTTGCGAGTCCATCAGGTTTCAGCTATTGTTGATCAAACTGTATGTTCTGACAGAGAACATCCGTTATATTATATCTTGTGAAACCGTGTGCTTTTGATTTTTTAAGAGAATTGTGCCTTATGTGAATTTGATGGTATGGTGTGGATATATTTTGTGACACAGATTACTGATATGTCTATTTTCTTGGATTTTCAGTTGAAATTTAAGATATTTCATACGAACTTCCACCGGTGCTGCTGCTGTTGCGCCTGCTGCTGGGAGCTTTGTGAATCGATCTCGGGAGCAGGTCAGTAGAATCAGCATGCCGAATTCATCATGGTTTTGTCTTGTTTTGTTTCTTGTTATCAGTCAACTTTTTGCCAGACACTGACTGGGGGTGATGTTCGTGCACTTTGCCATTTGCTCGCGGTCCAGGATTGCATCGAGGCAGAGGAGGAAGTGTTGCATTCAGGGGACGGGGTGGCGGTACGTAACTGTTAGTGCTTGTTATACTAACAGTTTGCTCAATGTTTGAATATTATACTAACAGTTTGCTTGTTATACTAACAGTTTGGTGAATTGTGCCTTATGTGAATTTGATGGTATGGTGTGGATATATTTTGTGACACAGATTACTGATATGTGTAATGTTATATGTAATGTAATGAAAGTGTTTGAATATTATACTAATAGTTTGGTCAGTTTGCTAATTACTCTTCTCATTATTTTTGTTGAATTTTTTTTCTACAGGTTACAGGTATGGAACAGGATCCGATCATCCAGAAGGGGAAGATGAAGATTGACGATGGTTCAACCTCCCAAGTGCAACCCGAATTGGTCTTCAATGGAGATTGCGAGAAACCAGAACTTCTAGTGTGGAGAGATTCAGCAGCAAGGAGAGGTGGAGAGTTTCAATTCATGAAGGATGCACCTGTCAACTTGCCATGCCTCCGAAATTGGCTGAAGGATTTGAAGACATTTCAAGAGAGAACAAACTATGAACTTCCTGATTTTGACAAAGTTTCTGGGATGAATTGTGAAGGATGGGATGGGACTTGGAGCTCCATTGCTTTGAGGCAATTTGTTGCAGTTGCAAATGCAACTGGGGTGATGCACCCACCAAGGAATAAGAAGAACCAATTCTCTTACCTCAGGGATCAGATCATTTCCATCAAGAACTACATGATGGAGATAGAGAAGACAGAGACAGAGACACAGCCAGCTCCAGCAGCTCCAGCAGTGGCAGTGGCAACTCCGTATTCCTTCAACAAATATCAAGCAGCCATGGGAAAAAGAGCTTACATCGACTTGAAGGATGAAGAGACAGAGGATGAAGAGACTGAAGAGATGATTTGGCTGAGTTTGGCAAAGAAGAAGAAACACTAAACAGGTATGTTGAATCATTCTAATCAAGTTCATTGAAATGCAGATTTTACCTAACAGTGTCATTCAATTCCTTTCAGTAGTCACTGATTTCTCACTAGTGATTCTCATTTTTGAGCATTTAGTTGCAGGAGTTTCAGGATTTGAAGTGCGGTGGATTTTAGGAGGAGGATTTTACTTCTGATGTTGGACAACTCTGTTTAAATACTTTCAGAGACTTCAGTTCTTGTTCTCTGGACAACTCTGTTTAAATACTTTCAGAGACTTCAGTTGCCATTGAGGCTGGTTTTGAAACTTGAATAGAAGACATAAAGTTTTTGTAATTGTAAACTCTCAACTGTAATGGTGGTTGTGTGCATGATGTATGTGGACAATTTGTTTTCAACCATATGTGCATAACTCACATATTCAGTTCAACCATATGTGCATAACTCACATATTCAGTGCTACATCAGCTCTCAATTACCAAAACTCAACACCAAATCTTTCACTGCTCCCTGATCGACTCCAACCGGGAGCTCAAATCTCCAACAAATGCCGCAGCCAGCAAACAACGACCAAAACAAAAATTAAAATAAAATCTCCAACCGGCCTCCACTACAATAACACTTTCTAACCTGCTCCAAATAACGGTGAAGAATCCGCGCTCGTTCCCATGACCGCGGAAACAGGGACATTATCCCGCGGGGAAAAAATTACTATGTATACTAGAGTAAACATCACCTTTGACAAGAAAATCTCAATTTAAAAGTGACGCAGCCTGGATTCGAACTCTCAACCTCTCGTTCGCGACTCCACACACCTTACGCGAATCCGAGGGTAACGCCCTCGACGGGCCCCCCGGTGGGCCACGTAACGTAATTGCATGGATTCGCGGGTTTACGGTGGGTAATGCCCTCCCACCTACCTACCTCGTGCTACCGCACTCGGTAGGTAGGTGGGAGTGCATTACCCACCGTAAACCCGCTCTTCCATGCAATTACGTAGTTCATTAATTCATGTGAAGAGATGAACGTATCCTACATCTATTCAGGAGCACACATAGTATGGATTTCACAGAAGTCCTACAGGATAAGGAAAACGACTTCTCAAGTTTCGCCCATTTTCTCACTCCAGCTAAGAGCTAAAAAAATTGTCTGAGGAAGGCGATGTGACTCCTCAGCACGACATCCATCTTCAGCAGAATGGACATACATACCTGGAATTCTTTGGAGCACGACATATCTCTGGCTCCCAGGACCCGTTCTAGATATGCTTTTGTAGCACACATTCAAAAATGACCATGGGTTCCACGTTTTGAAGAGTGGAGATGGAGATTATTGCCTTCTTAACCCTTAAACGTCATATGCTTTCCTGATACCACTCCCAAAATCTCTTTTAAACTCCATTTTAAGCATTATTCTATTTTTAATTCGCTTGGGCTCTATTCTAAGAAAGTATAGATCTCTTTAAGGTGCTTAGTTTGACATTCTAAAAACCAATTTGGTATCATGGAGTGTAAGTTATGAGCAAGATTCTCTCAAAAAAAACCCAGCCCCTCGGCCTGGGTCTGACGTTTAAGGGTTAACACTTCCGGTGAGATGAGACCAACCTTGCTAAACAAACTAAAGTGAAGATCCTAACATTACCGAGTGGAAACTATATCATCGATCTTCAGAATCATGCGTACACATTCCGTGGCTAGTGATAGTGCACTAGTGCTCACAAGCAATGGTTGCACAACATTTTCTTCCAAGATGTTGGTAATGTGTCCCTTGCGCACGTTGATGCCTGTGTTTACCCGCAATAACCATATTAATTTGGATAAGTCTATATCACCAAAAGGCTTAAAGATCACAACATATACAAATACGAAGTCCCAGAAGATTTGACAAGGTTAATAGTCTTAAGAGTATTAAATACGAAAGTGTACCTTGCCATTGGCATGTCGATTACGAAGCTTTGTAACAATGGTTATCCGGTTCAGAACAGGGTTCAGACCGCCAAGGTGAGCTCATAGTAAATTAAATATTGAACAAATTCATAGTAAATTAAATATTGAAGTAAACATGAAATTTAAATTTAAATTTAAATCCTTAAACCTATTTCCCCTGGAAGGAAAATCTTCAACATTTCATCATTGAAAACTAGTTTTCCTTGAGTTTAGAGACCACTAAGCTCTTACACACCGAATATAATGAAACCACAAAGTTCTTCCATGTTTCCCAACTATCTATAGTAAAACAAAAAATAATACAATAAAGCAAAACTCATGGTATCTTTTTAAAACACAAAGTGACTTTAAGGATAACTCTAATGTAATTCACTCTTCTTCAAGTTCCTTTTTGTGTGTTTTATATTTGTATATCTTAAAAATTCCACGTCATCAAAAAGAAGGAAAAAAATTTGAGGAAAAAAACAAAAAAACAAGACAGGGAAGAAAATGAGAAAGAGAAGCGGAATGCTGAGAAGACGACGACGACAACGACGACGGTGCAGTTGCGGTGCAAGTGGAAGCCCCACAACTCGAATGCACACACAATTCCACCACCATCGCACCATCACACACAACTCTCTATATCAATCCACACCGGACAGACAGAAGACTCGAGAACACACACACACACACATTCAGACACAGACAAGAGAGAGAGACAAGAGAGAGAGACAAGAGAGAGAGACAAGAGAGAAGAGGGAAGAGGGAGAGCATTTGTTGTTGATCGGCGAGCAAGCAGGCGGCGGCGCAAGCTGATCGACATGGCGTGCGCGTTGCTGCGCAGGGCAGCTACGTCCCACCGCCCCTTCGCCTCCTCCCTCTTCTCCTCCCTCACCAAACCCGCCCATCCCTTCACTCGTGACTTCAGCTCCGATTCCGCGGTGCAGATCAAGGCGTTGCGCGAGCGGACTGGGGCGCCCATCAAGGACGTCAAGGCCGCGCTTCTGCAATGCGGATGGGATGCCGGTTCGTCCCCGTTTCGCCTAGTTTTCTCATCTCTCACATTTTGCAATTTTTCCAATTTTTCAGGTTTTGTGAATTTTTTTTGGTTTAGTTGATGGTGATCGGATTTTTTTCTTTCGGGGATTTGTGTAGAGGCTGCGATGTTGGAGTTGCGGAAGAAGGGTTTGACAGCTGCGAGCCGGAAGACTAGTCGAGCGGCTACCGATGGATTGCTCGCAGTTGCGAATGCCGAAGGGGTGACTGCCGTTGTTGAGATTAATTCTGAGACTGACTTCGTCGCTCGGAACGACATGTTTCGTCACTTGGTATGGTTTTCTTTCTTTGAGGTTTAGGATTTAGGCTTTGTATTGTTGTGTTAGTTCTAGTCTCTAGTGGTGTGTTGAACTCTATGTATCATCGGAGGGAGTGTTTTGTTTACTTTCGCCATTGGTAGTGTCATTTTGGATTGTCTCTGGCGTTGATGGAATGTGTGGGTTAGAAGAGTATTTTTCTTGTTCTTGTAGGATTTGTTTGGTGGATGAGTTGGTTCTGAATTCGATATTTGGTTGTTTGCTGAATTGGTTGTCACCAGGCCACGCGAGTTGCAAGAGCAGCAATTGGTATTCAAGCCCAGAATTGTGCGCCGGGGAGTGCAGCCACAATAGATCTACCCGCTCTGGAGGTGACTGATGACTCTTTTTGAAGTGATGCTAGCTGACTGAGTGTTGAGTTCTGGAATGTGGAACGATGGATTGAGCGTGCTTGCGAGGTTTAGGGTTTAGGGTTTAAGGTTTTGTGTGATGCTTGTGTTGTGGCAGGCAGTGAAGATCACAATGGAGCATGAGAAATTCAGTGGCGAGGCTACTGTGCAAGAAGCTGTCACACAGGTGGCGGCTATTATGGGCGAGAATGTCCGGCTTCGGAGGGGTTTTCTTGTATCCTCGCCAACGGGCATTGTTTCCTCTTACTTACACGCGTCTGCAAATCCAGGTTTGTCGACATGATTTTAAGCAGAGAATGGTGGTTGCGGTGCCCATGCATTTGGTGACCTTTTTCCATCGAATATCAGGGTTTAGGGTTTTAGGGTTGCATTTTATTCTGAGTTGCTAGAAGATGGAACCTTCTTATCACCAATACACAAGGCAGGTAACTTGGAATTGGCAAAGCTATGTCGAGTGGGAAACCATTTTGGTTTGCACTTTCTGCCTGTAATCCTCGCGCTGACTTATATGAGAGATGCCACTGCAAGCTCTGAAAGCAAACTAGAATCCTAGCCTAGAGATGTATATTTATATGATCTGGTTTTTGTGATATTTCACGTAGGATGGAGATTTTTAGAGTTTGGAGATGAGGCTTTTGTTATCTTCGGTTAGTATTACTGGCGTATACCGGTGTTCAAATTGGACATGAAGTTTGTTGCTATACTCTCATGTTCAAATTGGACATGAATACTCTGATGACCTTGCGATACTGCCTGTAACAGGGCTTGCAAGAGTTGTCGGCCTGGTCACCCTTGAACCAGAAGATGGGACTGTGAAAGATGAGGAGGCTGAGGCACAACTTGGATCAGCCTTGGCCATGCATGTTGTGGCAGCCAAACCACTCTTTTTGTCTAAGGAGCTCGTACCTGAATCTTTTATTCATAGTGAGACAGATATTTTCCGGTCTCAGGTATCAGTTTTCCTCCGCAAACTTATGACTTTTGTGAGGCAAGAGCACGTTACACAAGTTTGTTTGAGAAACTACCTTTAGGTCACCCACTGCATGAAGCTAAATCATGCATATTTGCTTCACAGGCTGACTTGAGTGAGATAGGGCAACTTTAGGTCGCGCTAGTGCTAAAATCTGCCAGCCGATGAATAACCAAGCCGGTGGGGACGTTTTGCAGGCATTGTCATCAGGTAAACCACCTAACGTGGTAGATAAGATGGTGCAAGGTCGTCTTCGTAAATATTTTGAAGAGACTGTTTTGCTTGAGCAGAAGTTTGTGATAAATGACTCCATCAATGTCCAGGTGAGTTCATACGCGTTTGGTTCATCTTTTTCATTTTGGCTTTTGACGTTAGGTCAGTAGTATTCTAATTACACCAGGTAATATGGACAGTATCGTGAACACCTGAAACCTTGTGTTCACGGTAATATCGTCTATAAACAGGTGAGGGCATGGTAGAAGCTTTGCAGACATAATTTGTTTTGATTTCACTAGAATCCTCCATCCACAGTATATGGTGTTTTCAGTTTAGTTTGCAGGTTAGTCTGCTAATCTATAGAATAGTCTGGTTAATCTATTGAAAACACGGCTAGCTGTAGCAGAAAACAATCCGGTCTATGCTGCTGGATAGTGCTGTCTGTCACAGAGATCTTGTACCTATTGATCATGATTTGTTCGAAGGACGTGCACTTTGGGTTCTAAGTGTAAACACTGTGGCACTCAGGCTGTTCTTGATGATCACCACAAGCAAACTGGAAGGCGTGTTAGCATCAGCAATTTCTTGAGGATGGAGGTTGGCGAAGGAATGCAGCAGAAGTAAGACTCTTTATTCAGTTTCGGCTCTGACCCGTCAATAATAAGATCGGTCTCTTTTGCTTGTTCTGCTTCGTAAGCTGTAAACACTACTCCAACTAGCTAAGTTTTTCGTGAGTAGATCCCGGAAGAGATCACTTGTATTTACCCTGAACAACCGTGGTCATGCAGGGAAGAATAACAAATTGACCACGACAACTTCCAACTGGGCTTAAGCTGGCTGACTGAAATCTCCTTAGCGATCATTTTTGATAGGTTAGTGTATTCTGGCGTTGAGAAGTAGCGAAGTATCAGTTGTGGTCTCAGGCCACAACGAGTCAAAAGAGATGAGTTCAGTTCTTTACTGAAAATGTACCACACCTAGCATTAAGGTTGGTAATATTCCAGTGTCATGCACAACTTCTTCAGGTGTGCATTTATTTCCAGCACCCTTCTCTTTTGTTTCATGAAGGCGATATCTTACAACATGATCGAGAAGTCATGTCTGCACATTGCCTTTTAAATGAGTCTTCACATTGTAGGTTATTGATACCATGATTTGCTCTTTACAGCCAATATATGCCATGAATGTTTTTTGGAAAGTTACATATCTGGGAAGTATGTGATCTTCGAAAGGCGCTTAAATTTTCCCCTAGCCAATAAATGTGAAATACATGGTCTTTGATGGTCTAATTACATGTATGCCAAGTTTTGAATTGTAAAATCGACAACTTCCACCTGGGCTTAAGCTGGCTGACTGAAGTCTCGGTAGCGATCATTTTTGATAGGTGAGTGAATTCTGGCGTTGAGAAGTAGCGAAGTATCAGTTGTGGTTTCTCAACGAGTCTCCCATCACTGTTCTCTCTGCCCATGCATGGACTGCCAGAAGTTTTTGCTGCAGTCGTTACCCAGGTGATGTTTTTCTTTGCTGACGAGGACAGCAGGCACGACTTGGATCTCAGAAGAAGGCAAATGGTTGTGCTTGTGAGAAGAATTTCGCAACAATGCTCAACTTGAGCCTCGAAAAAGTTATGATCCCCACATTGAGGTTTTAAGAAAGTGCTTTTACGGATGCTTTATAAGAAGTCTCTTGGCAGCACATGCGGTTTGGTACTGCTTCCCGTGTCATCGTTACTTTTGATATTCACTAATTGCAGAGTTGTATCTGCATTGTGCTCGACTGTTGAGTTTTGGAGTTAATTTAGCTTCTTCGTACTGGACACCGTCCTCGTTAGCTGAGCCTTTGGATGATGAGAATGCCATAATGTAATTGATATCTGACTATCAATTGACTTCCTTGTGGTTTTAGAGGTTTCGGAGATTCATAAACTTAAGCTTTTGGCACCCCGAATCATCTCCTGCCCGGTTTCGCTTTCTCTTTGTCAATTGTGTAATGAAATTTGGCATGTCAATGTTGTATCCACTGGCATGATGTAGTTACGCAATGGCAGGAAGAGGTTGGATTACAGCATCCCGGGCTCCAACCTCTTGTTGCAGCAATGTCGAATGGCATCCTCCATCTTTTTGCAAGCAATGAGTCTGCAAAAACAACCAGGAAAGAGAGGCTAATGAGAATGAGAACTAGGAGCCGTAGCCTTGGTCTTATCACTACCATTTTACTTTAAGTTGACTAGGGATGTAGCTTCAACACTCCTCCTTGAAAAGCAAGCTCCAGTTCCAGCAGCTCGTGCTCCGTGAAACCTCTCCTGGTATGAAACATTTCAATCATAGTTACTTGCAGAGTTCGATCAAGCATCCTTGGCACCAAAGGTTGTTGTGCACCTTCTAAGTGCAGCTAGCGCCTGACTGCTTTGCTGATCAATTTGCAGAGCTTACGTAAGAAGGTCCTAATTAGACAGCATGATCCATCAATCGCATGCAACTACATCTCACTTTGTCCTCTTGCACGAACCAATCGAAGCAACTGCAACGAACAAATTGCAGCATGCATGGATCGATGAGACTATCATGCAAGCAACTGAGTTATTCCGAATTCACTTCCACTTCAGTACACACTCTATGCATTGGGTATTCAACAGGAGTTCGATATTTCGATATGGTCTACAAACACATGAACCAAGTCTTGAGTTCTCTTTTCTAATTTGGTGAATACTCCAGATATAGCAGTAAAGCATAGAAAAATGTATGAGTTGAATCTAAGTTTAGAATAAAAAGCAAAAAGAGTGATTAAAACCTTTTTCTCAAGAAAAACACAAGTATCTCTATTATAGAATCCATTTAACTTAATTTACTTTGGGCCAATGAGAGAGCTTGAAGAGCCAAAGTAAATAATAAAAATTGAGCCTTTTTAATCTAAAGAAATCATTTCACTCGACTTAAGTGAGTGTTATTATTGTTTTAAACAAGAAGTTAATATATACATGTAGCCAGACATGCATCAATGCACGCAACTCTTCCATTGATTTTTATTAATCTCTCTCCTTCACTTGCAGTACTCTGGGTGGTTGATGCTGATATTGGGTACATTGACGGTGTATGGGTAGTACACTCTCCCAAGGGGTGACCATCCACCTCTGTTTTGTCAAGAAAAATTTGTTCCATTCCCCTTACAGGTTGAGAATTCTCAGACATCATATCATCTGCTCAATTGGTAGACTTTCTGGGAGCCTCCGAGCTTTGGTTTGGTTCCTGTGAGCATTTTTCTCAGGTATGATTCGAGCAAATGAAGCTATGTTTTGATCTGAAGTTGTTGTTGATGTGTGGCCATGGAGTTACTTACATTGCATGTCATCTTGGTAAAGATGTTTTTGACAAGGGTTAGGGCTTCAGGTTTGGCACAAGCCTGGATTTGGCTCAAAAGATGATGTGATTCTACCACATCTTGAGCTGTTACCAGGAATGCTATCTTGTGAGCGGTGAGCAGTGAGCAGTGAGCGGCGAGCACTAAATTTCATTAGTTTTGAAAAAAAATCCATTAAAATGTGCTCTAAATCAAGAAGGAAGCCCTATGACCGTGGTTTTTTTAATAGTATTTTTCAAAGATAATACACAAATATTATCATTAGATATGACGCACATACCCTATTTCCATGCACGTCAATTTAATTAAGTATTATAATTATTAGGTTAGAATTGAATCCTCAAAATTATAAGTCATTGGTGAAACCAATTTTTTGCGATACCTTTACTGTAAACAAAGCCCAATGTCAAGAGTTTTAGATTAGTTCATGAAGAGTCATATTTCAAGAGTATCAAAATAAGAATCAAGTATAAGGAACTGAAATAGATTAATGTATAAAATGTATCACAATTCTGAATAACATGATAAATCAAATACAAGAACTGTCATCATTAGAAACCTCAATATAGTCATGCTCGGAGTCATTGTCATTACTAGTAGACTCAATGCTCCCGTGCTCAGAATCACTATCGTCACATAGTACCACATTATCTACTTCTACAAATAACTCAAAATACTGCTCTGCGTCACGATTAGGTCCACGATGCTTTGGAGAAGAAGGTGGTGAAGGACCCGCTGCCATTATGTGTGCAAGGTTCTCTACGTGGTAAGGAAGCTCCAAAGGACGGATTGGGCTTCTAATCTTGCTAAGATACCTTGACACAATTCCTTCGGACTTCAACGCTTTCTGCCCCCGTCTGAAGCAAGAGAAATAAGAGATACTTAGAAAATTCGATTTCAATAATACAAAGTAGCTGTAAACACCAGAAACTGATAGTATAGACTTACTTACAAGAGCGCTTGGGGGCTGTCTTCTTCTCAGGTTCATCGTCATCTTCTAAGGGGCGCTTATTCTTTGGAGGAGGTAAAGTGGCGTGCTCAGATTGGACTTCATCGGGTTGTGGAATGAGCGGCAGTAGTACCTCCTTGTACAAGACATTGTCGTCTTCAAAAGCAATGACATGTCGGTTGATGCTTTTGCTAGCACGAATGGATGCACCTGAAAATCGAATAAAGAATTAGAAAGCGGAGAAAAATGGGAAACAAAAAAAACATCTAATTCTAAGTCAGAGAATATAGAACTTACGTGTGGATGCATTGAGGTCCATGACAATATCATTCTCGACGGTGCAAAGGTCCACAAGAGCCTCCAGGAAATTGACAGACTTCTCACGAGCTCCTCTAAACGGGTTGCGGTTCACTGAATCAACCGTAAGAGAGTCCACAGTGATAAAGTTGTTGACATGACCATCGGTTGACAACGTGATGCCCTTAGCAGCTTGCTCTGGCCTGTCATGGAAAACAAAACTGGATGCTGCTCGACCTTCCATAGGCCTTTCTTTCCAGACAAAACACTTCACCAGAAAGCACTTGTGAGTCTGAGAAGGTTTATCTGGTTTAGTCAATGGAAGCCCATTGATTGCAAACCACCTCCTCTCCTCTTCAAAGCCAGCCCAATCTGCCGAAGATAGGAGCTCGTTTGAAATGAACTTAGAATCGGGATAGAAGACAGTGATCGCTCCATTGTCCTGAAGGAACTGAGAAGCAAAATCCATAAAGTGTTGAATCCAGTCTGACTCGAACTTCCCTTCCACGCCAGCTACTGGTCTTTTGGGGTGGACATTCCACAGAGGAATTTCACCAGAGAGGCTAAGGCCCGGGACCGGTAAGTCTTCTGGCACATCAAATATGATGAGATCTACAACCGTATCATCCTCATCTCCTTGCTTGTGACGAATCTTGTTCCCTTGGTGAGCCTTAATCCACTTCAAGATGTTTGACCAAATCAGAGGCTCGCCTCCGCGTGTGATATCAGTGAACAACTCCAAAATTCCTATAATGCTGTCGTTGATGACCTCCACTCCACACTGTTTGTCTTCCACTTGGGTGCAGGGAATGGTGTAAACAGTTTGCGAAGGAATGGGCGGAACTGAAAGATGTACCTGAGACATCAATGGAGTGAAGGTCGTCGGCATGCTACTGCCAGATGGAGAAATTCCAGGAAGAGAAAGAAGCTTCTCTGGACCCTCTTTTGCCACCAACTTAGCCAACTCCTTATTGCGGGCCAAGACCTCCTTCTTTTTATTGAGCTCCTCCTCCTTCTCCTTCTTTTTGTCTTCCTTGACCTTCAATCGCGCCTCCAACCTTGTCCTCTTCGCGGCCTCCTTCTCCCTTTGTTTCTCCGAAAGTTCATCTTCACCACCAACATCCAAAGTAGGGGAATCGGGGAGGACAATGTGCTCAGACACATTCTGTTTCATCTGTTGCTCACAATTTGCTTTCAGATTCCTTTCCTCCCCTGGACATCCGTCGTTCACCTTCATCTCAAGATACCATGGACACTGTAATAAATGAGGCCTTCCAAACTGTTTCCTTTGGTACTCAGTGAAAATACAGTCACTACTGGAAACATCCACCCATTTATTGAAGCGGATAGGAATGTCTTTTCTTTCAATTGCACCCTTGACTACGAGCTCTCTCCAAAAGTACCTTAGAATTGCCCGCTTCATGGCACTTTCAGCTCCTGCTTGATCAAGGAATGGCAACTTCTTCGTGAACGTTCCAGCCTTAGGGAAGAAATCTTTAAAGGCCTTTCCCCACAACGCGATTGAATGAGAAGCAATCCAATCTCCGATATTATCAATCGGTACGTTTAGGCCCTTCGTTTGAATTACAAGACCATCCTCTTCCACTATATCATTGAATCGGGCGACTGCTTCATCCTCCAACTGTCATGTAAGATAGATACAAAATACTCAATTTCATTGAAATCATAAGTTGACTCAAGCTCATTAAAAATGACGAGGATTCAAAATGAATGATTAGAATAAGACTTACCCCTGCCCAGAAGGCAGCTTGATCAATCCAGACACGAAGGTTATTGTCTGAGGCAGGCTTGGGTGGAAAATTATATTCCTGCCGACTCAATTTGCTCATGTTCCACCACCTCAACCACTTCTCTTTGTGTTTAGCAGACACTTTGGCAGTAGCAATTAGCTGTAGTTTCTCAGGAGTCATTTCGAACTTCGACTGAAAAATATCAAAATGGCGTGAAATCTGAAAAATAATGGTCACATAAGTAATACTTTCTTTAAGTAAACCAATAACATAACAGAACATTTAAACTAAAGTTGATCAAATAAAAAAAAATGAATCAAATAAAATGAGAAAAATAAAGCAGCCCCACCCCCCTTTCTATTCCAAAACCCTTCTTGAGGGAGGGCAACTTATTGTGAAATTAATAAAAGGTGCCCATAAAGGAAACCATTCACAAAGCAAAATAGCAAACAGTTGAACCAGGGGCCCCAAATGGGGCCCTTCACCAAAATACAAAAATTGGAAATTCAGAAGAAATAAAAAAAACAAAGCAGCCCCACCCCCCCTCTCGGATCCGAGACCCTCCTTGAGGGGGGCAAATTATTGTGAAATAAATAAAAGGTGCCCATAAAGGGCACCAGTAATGTACCAAAATTCAGAAATAGTTGAAGCAGGGGCCCAAAATGGGGCCCTTCACCAAAACTAAAAAACTGGAAATTCAAAATAAAAGAGAAAAATAAAGCTGCCCCACCCACCTCTTGGATCCAAGACCTTCTTTTGGGGCGGGAAAAAAATGCAAAAAGTTCAAAACGCTGCCCTACATGGACGGCAACTTGGACCACCATGGGTGGATTAAAATAACGGCCTTAATTGGGGCCCTTCACATAAATTTAAACAGGAAAGTAAAAAAAATGAAAATAAAAAGCAGCCCTATTCCCCCTCTCGGATCCGAGACCGTCCTTGAGGAGGGACAAAACATTGGATATATTTGAAATGGTGCCCTCTGAGGCCACCAGTACCAAGACAGTCAAACAGTAAAAACACATGGGCCCCATTTGGGGCCCTCCATAAAAATGCCAAATCGGAAAGGAAAAAAAAAAAATGAAGAAAAAAAAGCAGTCCTACCCCCCTCTCGGATCCGAGACCCTGTCTAAGGGGGGCAGAACATTAAATAATTTGGAAATGGTGCCCTCAAAGGCACCAGTACTGTACCATGATGAAGGTCCTGTAGGGCAGACAATTATCTAAATCAAACAAGTGACCCCAATTGGAATATGAGCGCTTCTGTCCAATACAATCATTGCACATGGATAGTTATAAAAAATCTGGCACCAGTGTTTCCAAAACCAAGCCAAGAGCTCCAATTTACTTGTTCCCAACATGCAGGATTGACTTACCAAAAGACAGCTTGCACCAAAAATCAAATGGGGCTCCAATTGGGCCCTCCATAAAAAATGCCAAATTGGAAAATGAAATAAAAAGAAAAAATAAAAGTAGCCCTACCCCCCTCTCGGATCCGAGACCTTGTCTAACGAGGGGGCAAAGTATTAAATTTTTTTGGAATGGTGCCATCAATGGGCACCAGTACCAAGACTGTCACCAGTACCAAGACAATCACATTTTTTTAAAATGGTACCATCAATTGGGCCCCATTTGGGGCTGTCCATAAATATAATAAAGCGGATAATAAAATTAAAACAAAAATAAGAAGCAGCCCCACCCCCCTCTCGGATCCGAGACCCTCCCTGAGAGGGGGCAGTATGTTCAATATTTTCAAAATGCTCCCTTCTTGAAAAATGCCAAATCAAAAAATTACGAAAAAACAAAAATAAAAAATCAGCGCCACCCTCCCTCTCGGATCCGAGACCCTCCTTGAGGGAGGAGAGTATATTCAATATTTCCAAAATGGTTCCTTATTTTAAAAAACTAAATCGGAAAATTAACATGGATTTGGACGGGCAGGCTGCAGGAAATACAAAATGTTTTAAAAAGTGACTACAGTAACCACTAAAAATCAGCAAGTTGGGAATTAAATGTTCACAAGGTTAACTTACAGATAACATACAGTTCACTAGTTGTTTACTCAACGTTAACTTTGTGTCAAGTAATAGTAAAGTCAACCTTATGATGTAGATGACATAGTGACTTACAAAAGTCATACACTCAGAAAGTGTAGGAGTTTACTTCTCTAAGAAAATTTGGGCCATTTGCGGGATCAGCAATTGCAAGGAACCGCGTTAGACGTGTCAACAACTGTGTCTTTTTCACCTCAACTGCCTCTGCTACAACCTCTTCTAGTTTGGTAGGGCTTCCCGTTTTGTCGTTGTCTGTACCGGAAATGAGACTGTCCCTGTAGCTCCTTATTGCCTCTTCTTGCGCAGCAGATATTTCACGCTGAATTCATAAATACAAGAATTAGAAATTGAATTTACAAAATCAAATGATAAACATTAATACATTGAAATATAGTTAATGACGAATACCTCATAGAGAAATTTCACAAACGCATCCTGTGTCAAATGGTACCACTTCTTCCCCTTCAGCTTCTTGTATTCTATCATGCTAGCTTGGAGGTCGTCGTCATTAACAAGGCCTTTGAGCTGATCAAAGTCCAGCAAGCCTAATTGCTGGACACGCTTAAGCTCGTGTGTCGAGTGTGTTGCAACATGGTCAACTTGATTTTTCCTATATTCATCACAAGTTTAGATCAATATTTTTAGTCTATATGAAGAAAATCCCTCATTAGGTCAGAACAATATAGATAAAAAATATGAAATAGATAACTTACTTGTTCCAGTCCGTCATGGCATGCAACAACATGTTGCGGTTCTGAGGAGTGACGTTTATGATCACGGAACGAACAGAAACTAACCGAAAATGCCAAGCAATGCAGGCTCATACAAATGAGAAGTGCAATACTCGAGTGCGCCGAGGTACACATGGTACACCTGCTCCTACCTATGTAGGGCTGAAGAAGGAGTTCAGAACCGATCGCCATATTTCTACTGACTTCTGGTTTTGCGCCGATGACATTAATAGATGTGTGAAGGGCACAAAGAAGTCGTTTGTGATCGATTGGCCATCTATCCCGCAGACTTGGCCTGTGAAAAGGGGCACGAACTTGACCATCAAAGAGATTTTGGCTCTTGAAGAGGCCGGCTTCCAACTCCAACAACGTGGAGTACTATCACCTCGTCGTCAGTTCCAAGTCTCTGCTAATATGCCGCTTCCAAGGAGTCATTTCCCGGTTCCTGTCGATCCTGATACACACCCGACAACTCGAAACGGTTATGCCATCAGGAGAAGTTCTGACGCTCCTACCTCCGACCACCGCAACATGTGGAGCAACGCGGGTCTCATGAACAACTATTGGATTACAAGTGTCACATCGATCCCATATCCAGGATTTGGCTGTGTCATCTCCTTGAAGAGTCCCAGTGAAACGATATATTGTATCACCATCATAGACTTCCCTGGATGTACTTGCCCCGACTTCATGAAAATGACTTCGGAAACCCTTGGCAAAAGCGGACAATGGAAGTACTGCAAGCATGTTTATTATATCTTCCGCTATCTATGTGAGATGGATTACAAGGTTGATACTTTTATGCACGCCCCTAGCTTCAGCTTCAACGAAGTTATGCGTGTTCTGGAAATGGCCAAAGTTGCTGAACCGCTTCAGTAGTTTCTTATGGGTAGACTGTGAAATCAAGTGACCAACACAGTTCAAGAGTACATTATATGAATAGCGGAATTGATTTGTTTTGGCTTTGTGATGGATTTGGAATCCGCAGAACATAAATAAACGTCACTGTTTATTTATATATTGCCCACCTTTCGAATGTGTTTGACGTAAAATGAAAACGAGAGAAGAATATTTCCAATGCATGAAGGAATATTCTCTTCTCGGATCCGAGAGAAGAATATTCCTTCATGCCTTGGAAATATTCTTCTCTCGTATCCGCGACCACAAAAATGCAATAAAAAAAATTTAAAAACAAAAATTTGGATATACATTCTGTATGTGACTTGAACAGTAAGCTTTCCCATCCAACCATTCACATTTGATTGATTCCACGGTTATAGGGTCTACTTTATTTGCATTCATATATTCCAACGAAGAGTCCTAAATTGCTCACCATTGTTTGATTGCTCTCAAATAAATTCAAAAAAAAGAAAAAAAATTCAAATTTTTACCTAAAAAAATGAAAATTTAGTGCTCACCGCTCACTGCTCACCGCTCACCGCTCACAAGATAGCGTCGCTGGAGCTGTTACTGAATTTCACTCTCTCTACGTTTTTGATTTTGTCTTCCACTGTATGATGGCTTGAAACTCGTCGAGAGTGATATGGATTGGGCAAGGGGGTGTTCCGGGATTGTTGGGTGGAGTGAGAGCCTTGTGTGTTGTCGTTTGTCAGGAACTGTAGCATATTAGGTGCGTTGTTTTTTAGGCTGTGCTTTTTAGATTGTGAGGTTATGATGCGATGGGTTGGGATTGAGGTTCTTTCATTTGAAGTGTGTAGGGCCGATGGACTTGAGCGCTGCCTTGTGGAGTGATCTCCCCGTGGAAATGCTGGAACAAGTGCTGTCATATCTGCCTATGCCGGATTTGTGCAGATATCGCACCGTTTCCAAGAGATGGGATCGGCTGATGTGCGACCCAAAATTTGGATCTCTTTGTGCGCAAAATGCTGCAAAGAGAGAGGCATCCTTAATTGCAATGCGGTATCATACTGGTGGCAGGAGACATGAGGGATGGTGCTTTCTTGACGTGAATGCAAGGCAATGGTATGTGTTCAAGGACGATGGTCAAGGAACTCGCCATAACTTTCCTTTTGGAAATGTCAGGATGGATGGAGGTCTTGTATGCCGATTTGATGATGGAAGGCCTAATAGAATCATAGTCTATAATCCCATCTCCCAGACGCATAGAGAAGTGCCAACTGTGCCACGTGGCTCTACATACTTGCATGAGTTAATTTTTGTCATTGACAACATTTCTCAAAGTTTCAAGATTTTTCTACTTTACAGGCGCAACTGTCTTTATTTGAAGAACGATTTAATAAGGCTAGTTTATGATTCGGTTTCCAACGAGTGGGAGACCCTAAACAACCCACTCTGCATCACTTCTGGATCAAAGCTTCTGGGAAGCCGTGTCTTATTTGAAGGTTATGTGTACTTTTGTCTCAACCCACGAGAAGAGCATCCACTGTGGAGAAACAGCCTTGTGAAGGATGCCTGGGAGAATCTGAATCTGGATGTGCCCATTCTAGGTGTCCATCATGCTGATCTCGTAGTCAATGCCAAAAGCTTGTTTTTGGTGTCATGGTCAAGAGGTGCTGGATTGGGATTTGATGATGGGGGACCTTGGTCGTTTCAGTTGAGTGAACTCAAAATCCCTGATATGACAAGAGAGGTGCTCTTTGAAATGTCGAAAGCAGATGTTGTGGAAGTTTTTGAAACTGGGATTGAGAACCGAACCAACGGCCTACCCCGGATAAGTGCGTTTAGCTTCGGCAACTCGATCTTGTTCATGTCCGAGTCGACTGGAATCACGGCAGCTTTTGACGTGGTAACACGTTCTTGGGATCGGAATTTCCCTCCAAATCCTCTAGAATACCTCCGTGACGATCAGCATTGTGTGTTGTTTGGAGAGCAAATGAACCTGCTTCTGCCCTGCACGCTCTGGTAGGAAGAGGATCAAGTTGAAGAGGATAGATTTTGAACAGGCGCTCGTTAAACAGGCAGTTGCTTTGTTTAGAGCCTGGTTGGTTTACATTTTATGCCCAGATTTCAGCTGAATCTGACTCTGGAAGGGTTTTAGCGAGGTATCAGAGTTACCAGTTCAAGTGAAGAAACAGAGACCCAAATTCCCAATGGTACTGGGAAAAAACTATTTGTTCAGATTAATTGCCATTTAGGGCTCTGAACAAGTTGATAAAACCCATTTTCTAATTTGCGAACTGGACTTATTGTGCATACAATAATTTCCATCGTGTGTGAACCGAGCTGCAACGTCTCGGCCTTCACTGAGCCAGTCTGCAACTTTAGGTTCAGTACATTTGAAATGGGCATTTTTTCAAGAGAAATGCTTGTTGATAGACCAAAAAGAATTATATGATCGTTGTATGGATAAGTTCTGAATGTACTAACAGCGGATGTTCAAGCTTCACTCTTCAAGCAGTTCAGTGATTTTGGATAGGCCAACACTTGCAAGCGTACGTTACTGTTTCATGTGTATATGTTCAATTTAATTTGAGATGTTTTGTCAAAGTTTGCATTTGCCATCCGAGATCAATCGGTATTACAGTGGCATTTGAAGGTTCAGAATGCCAGATCTATTTGTTAGCAGCTTCGCATTGCGCAAGCCCGTATTCCTTTGTAAGGTCATGACTGGTTCAAAACTCGATTTCAGGTTACGAAGCAAAGGCCCCTGTAGCTGGTCTAGCAGCTGATGCAAGAGTGTAGCATGGGGGAATCTATCAATGTCCTCTACCAGCATTTGGTGGCAGCTAAAATCACAAAAAGTAGTTGCATCCTAACCGCACGCAAGTTGGAAAGGATTCGTGCTGCAAATCAGGTCTACTAGGCATGGATAGAATCAGGCTCTGTAAAACTGCCTACTACCGCTTCGTGCAAGCAGAAGTTGAGAATTTACCTCATGGTGCGCAGGTCCCAGCATTGAATCGATCCCTCGGAGGCAGTTGCTATATTGTTGAAGTCATGAGGATCCCAAGACCCAACCTCCAAATGATTATATCCACCAGCTGATGCCTGCAGCGTAGAGTGAACAGAACAGGTTAATTTAGAGTCGAGGAATTCCCTGATAGAAAACTTCTCACAAAAATGGTCAATCATCAGAACACAAACAGTAAAAGCCACAAGTAGATGTAGAAGCGTCTAAGCAGAAAAGAAAAACAGAAGGAACTAACAAAGGATGGCAAACAGGTAGGCAGAAAATTTCACAACGCTAGTGTGCTTGAACCTCGATTACTCCTACCACAGGTTTGGAAGGCAGAGACCTGTGACATGTTCTGAGGGAATTCAACATTCCACAGTAAGATTTTCTCCGTTCCTATGCTTGCAACTTGTGGATGCTGACCGGATGGCCACCAGAGTGTACTGCGGTAGAGCAGCAATACAGGAGTTAAATTGTAGTTTCTGGTTATAATTACAGTGAGATATTACCAATGGCAATTATCAAAGTTGAGTGGCTCGTCTTCGATTCTGTTCTAGCTGTAATGATTCTGGACACGCCAAAGTGATCAACAAAATCGATAAAAAGAGCCTCGTCTTTCGGGAACATTGATGCTTACTCAAACTAAATTTGCCAGCAAAGTCTTACGCCCGCGAAGAAGTTTTAAGTCCTCATAGACCTACACATGATTTCTCAAGAGAACCATATCATACACAAATAAAATACTTTTTCCTTTTCTCTGCATAATAGAAGGAAATGCAGCTTGGGTTCAGAGTTTTTAGGTTTAAGCACTTGGGCTTTAACTTAAGAATCCTTGAGTTCAGAATGCCGTCTGGTGGTATATTTGTGAGAGATGATAGGGTGAAAGAAATGAGCTGCAGATGACCATCATCTTGAGTGACTTAAGTGATGCAGGATTTCAGCTTCGGAGCTGCGTTTAGGATGACTGAGTTGTTGTCAACGGCTTGTAGTGAAAGTTACTTTCCTGTGATCCTTCAATTGCAAACAAATAGCTCTTAATCATCAGTATGTGAACCCTGGGTTATTCAAGGGGTGGCTTAACGATCTGCTTATATTCTTCAGTTGCAATATTAGGGTGTGGTTGTTGCTCGAAGATGTCATGCAGACTTGCCTTCTATACTGCAAATTTATCTCTATACTGACTCATTAGTTAATGGGTTATCTGCGATGGTTTTGAAGGCAGTGTGGAAACTAAGTCAGCTCAGGAGGATAGGAGATATGAATCAAGTGCTTGGTTAAATGCTTCTGCCGCCATAGGAGCATACAATCCCCTTTCACTTTACCTTCCTTTTGTTCTAGTCGGTAAGATTAGCTATAACAACCAGAAGATTGACATAATTTTATTTTAGCCAAATTGTGCAAACTGGATATCAATTTTCAGATCAATGTGCATATCTTAGGATGGAACAGAGAGCATTTTATGCTTCTCAACATGGTAATGTTCCATTTCCCACAGGATGGGTAATCCTAACCTGCCCGAGACAGGGGAGCAGTTATGTCCTCCAAAGTGAATTCAATCACTTTTTTTGCACTCTGGGTAAACCTCACACTCGCATTCTCATGTCAAACTTTAGAACTGTGTTTTATTTTGTGGCCCTCGGAGATTTGTCTTGTGGCCCTGTAAGCTGCAGAGATTGCCCTAGTGGTTCGACACATGTGAGAGAGCTGGGCTGTCTAGCAATTTAGTTCTGCAACATATTGTGTAATCACTTGACAAACTGAGCTTCAACCGGGAGTGCTACTACACAAAGTGGAGATAGCCCATTTCCATTGCAAAACGTAATGGTGTCACCCCTTTCCGCCTCTCTCTATTCTCAGCCCCGGAGCATGGGGATGGGATCCATTACTCCCGGTTTAGTGGAAAATTTGTAGCTGGTAATCTTCGTTGTCGAGACCAGCCGAACGAGATGGGTAATGCAGGGAGCATAAAGGGGTCTCACAACTGTAAGAATCGGCCACCATTCCCCCTCCTGCTGGCCAATTACTGTCGGAGTGGTCATCTGTTGGTAGGACATCCGCATTGGCATTTCCTGCAAGCATTGCCGCCACTTGGAACATGGAGGGGCGCTTCTCCGGAGCGTTCTGAACACACAATACCGCTGTCTCCAGCACTCGCTGCACTTCCACAGTTTCATCCTCGCTCACGACTAGGGTTGGATCCTTCAGATCCGACAGCCGGTTTTCTTTGTGCAGCTTCCATGCCTGCACAATGAAATTCGATTTATCCCCTCCGAGGTGTCATGCAACTTTGAAGGTAATGGCAAAAAAATGAATAGAGCAACATTCTGGGAAGAGACTAACCCGATTGAGCAGGTACACTTCATCTTCTGGCATTGAGAGGTCTCTGTTTCTCTTCCCACTGACGATCTCCAAAAGCAGAACTCCAAAACTGTAAACATCCGCTTTATCACTCAACTCGCCATGGTCCATGTACTCCGGTGCCACATATCCACTGCGTATGCATAACATTATAACAACGTCATTTTTACAATCTGCAGAGTCATGCAAAGCGAGACTAATCAACAGCTGATGCATGTACGTAGCATTCATTCTTAATCAGATGGAGAAAATGCTGAGGCACTTTCACTACATCATGTGGGCTGGAATCAACTAATTTTGGTTCACGACGTTGTATATCACTATACTAGATGTGCATTTCAGAGCAGAACTGTTGGTTTTTCATAAATCCAATTCTCGAACGAGCAGTCTCGTAAGAAATCAAATTACGCACAGTGTTCCAGCACATTGCTGAGTGATGATGACGCTACGCGCATCTTCGATTGGTCGGGCCAACCCAAAATCAGCAATCTTAGGCTGGAGGTTCTTGTCCAACAAGATGTTGCTGGCTTTGATGTCTCGATGGATGATTCGGGACTGAGATGATGCGTGTAGATAGTATAAGCCCTGCGCCACACCCTGGCAAATGTTCAGCCGCACCTGCCAGTTCAATATCTGCTTATCCATCGAGGGAGACCTGTCTTGGCGACCTGTGCACAAGAATTCCAAAATAATAATAGTCAGAGTCAAAATGGTGCACGCTTATCAGACATGTCGGTGGTGCACTCCATCATGTAGTGCTCATCGTCTCCAATTCAGATCCTTCAATGAGATATTCTGGAAAATTGTGGCTTACTAAGAAGGAGCTTGTGCAGATCACAGTTGTCCACATATTCGTAGACGAGGAGCGTCTGCTTGCCGTGGAGGCAGTAGCCCTTGAGCGTCACGAGGTTCCGGTGCTGGAGGTTGGCAATGAGAAGAACCTCGTTCACGAAGTCATCCCTGCCTTTGTTGGTCTCCTGAAATAGCTGCTTCACTGCGACCACCACGTTGTTCACCAGAATTCCCTGCCCAACATTACGTAGTGACATGAAAGCAGACTTTAGAATTTTGAGGCTCACCATAATCATTGATCTTAACAAGAGCCGAAACAACACACTGGGTAGAAGTGGAGTATAAGCCTAAAAGAAGGTAGAAGTAACATAGAAAGGGACGAATTAATTAGCTAACGGGTGCATGATTCCTTGGAGTTAGAATTAGTTAAACCTTGTATACAACTCCGTAGGCTCCTGCTCCCAGTTTCATATCCGGAGCGAAGTTTTTGGTGGCAGCACGAAGCTCATTGTACTCGAACCTCTTGGCGTTGATGTCAGCCTCCTTGATTTCTGGAAGAGATTGAAGCCAAACAATGCAGACGTAGTTGAGCCTTTAAATACCACCTCATTTTGATGCATGCAAGAAAGAGTCATGTCTTTGAAAATCCATGCTGAACACCAATTCAAATGGCTCAGAATTGCTTCCACATCCCAAAGTCTCCGGTCATTAAATTGCGCTAGGTCATTGTTCATAGAAATCAGATCATAATCCTACGAGAGTGACATGGTTGATGGACCTACTTCTTTGAAGTGCTCGTATGCACTTTCGGCTCCGGCGAAGGATGAAGACAAGCCCCATGATCACAATTATCAGTACTACCACAGAACTTGTGGTAGTGGCGAATATTATTATGTTCCTCAACCTGTTAGACTCTGCAAAACCGTAAGGAATATTCCCTACCACTGAGTGATTTGAACATTGTGCAAAAACAAGTCTAACTAAAAAGTACTGTACAGCTCTTTAATATGGTAGTACGTACCTCGCCTACGCTTGCATAGGCCCTCACAGTAAATTGCACACCATGTAGCATCATCTTGTGAAGACCAAGTTCTGCTGCAGTAGGGATTTCCCTTCAGGCTGCAGAAGGAAATTCAATAAAATAAATAAGTTAGGCGAGTCATGGCATGTATTAGTAAATGTGCTTGAACTTCAGCTATTGACGCACATCTGAAAGTAGAATGCACTTCAGATTTGTAGGAATATGTAACCAAAGCTATGGACATTCAAGCTGCAACTCCTTTGATGTGCCTCTGGTTCTCCTTTTTTAAGAACAATGCCACAGATTTCCCAAGAATTACCAGGTACCAATTTCCCAGGTGATTGTCAACGATTTACACTCAGTGTCCTGAATTAATTGCAGAATATTTTGCTCAACTCATACCAAAATCTAAAGAGAAAAGTGATTCTGCACATACATAGATTGCCAGAGGAAGTAGCAGTTAACTCACCGGATTTTAAATAGTCCTCCTCTAATGACTTCATCAGAATTGAGAACGCCGGTGATCATGTTGTCTTTAAGGCTCAACACTTTCAGGCTCTTACTAATATTGCTCTCAGCGAATGCTGCAATATTTAGAATGCCAGTGAGATTGTTCTTGTCAAGATATCTGAAAAAACCATTGCAATTGTAAGTTGCAATCTGAGTATTTACAAACCACAATCAGAATTAGGTACTCAAGGAGCAGCCTTACAATTCTGAAAGCTTTGAGCCGGGAGCCAAGAAGCTCCAATCGGGTAGAGGACCGCTAATATTTAGGCTTGAAAGATCAAGCACAGAGAGATCTTGGGGAAGTATGTGCTTCAAAGATGACATATTATTTGATAGCCCTTTGAAATGGTTTGAACTCAGATTTCTGCATCACGAAAGGAAAATACGCAAGCTCATCATTATTCACATGGCATCGGCTTAGTTTCGTACAGACGCTGGAATCATACTGATTGATAATGCCATAAGCGACATCCTTGTCTAAAGGTTACTGTGAAACTTTTTGATTTACATCTGTGTCCAACTAATAACTAGGAACAAACAGTTGCAACTATTAGGCAGAAAATAATGAAATGCGATGATACTTTTCAACAAGGAATGGCACAGGGATTTGCAATTTAGCTCACAAGGTCGTCAAGCTGCTCATGTAGGTGAAATTTGGCGTATGACATGTGAATCTGTTGTTAGATAATTTTCTGCATCATGGCAGTAAAAGCGCATTATAGATGTCCCTCATTGAACTACTCAAATATCACATATAATTCAATTGTCTAATTAAGTCGAAGAAGTAAGAAGACGGATTGCATATTCATGTTCAACAGCATGTAATGACAGAAGGATTCGCAATTTAACTCACAATGTACTCATGCTGCTACTAAACTTTGGAAGCGGACAAGTAAATTCGTTGTTAGACAAGTCCCTGCACCATGAAATGAAAGCTCTAGCATTTCACTTATTAAAAAGTTCAAATTTCAGAGCTATACTCAAAAAATGAAGAATCTAGCATAGAAACATATTAGCGTATGTGGGGGGGTCCAATTGTGATGTGCATCTCAGAGTCTTTATTGTCCAGAGCTGAAGGCAAGTTGGCAATTGAAGGCAAGGCTGCAAGACTGTGTCAAGTAGAAAATGGAAACATGTTGACTATCTTATAAGAACATATATCAAAGGTTAGAATATAAATTCTTACAGTGTAGTTAGAAAATATTTCACTGTTCGGAACGCATCGTAAGGAATTACGCCCTTGAAGAGATTACCGGAAATATTAAACTCTTCCAATTTCCAACTTTGAGGTAGTCTTGGAAATGGGCTGCCTAAGCGATTGCCGCTCAAATATCTGTTAAGATACAAACTTCTTGTCAATTATGAGTGTGATATTGGCAACCAGAGCAAATTGAAAATTATCATTCCTGAATAAGAAGCACCTACATCAAAGATTCGACCTTGAAGACTGAATAATAGGGTAGTTCTGAAAACGTCACTAGTAGCTTGTGTACGACTTGAGATTGTGAATATGCATGACTATGGCATATAAATCTTGGTTGAATCGCATCTACTTTACTGAAGCAGGTCCACAATGATCAGACTGCAAGTGTGCACACTTTGAGTACTGAACACCAATTTAGATACTCTTGAAGAAAACACTAGTAGTTCTTCTCAGGCGGAGTTATGATATATAAACACTCACAATTTCCTCAAGTTGGTCAAGTTAGACAAATCTGGTACTTGGCCTGTGAAGTTGCTCAAAGACAAATCTCTGCAACAAAATTTTGTGCACATGGTAAAAGAAACTGTGTCATGGATCTCGAGGATTATGGGTCTGGAGATCATGATAAGACTCAAGATTCTCACATATTTTCATTACAAATCATTTGGTACACGACAAAGAGTTGATGAATTAAAAAGATCAGAATCAAAATAGCTTACACTTCATTCAGATTACTGAGCAGCCCAATTTCTTTGGGAATGGGTCCTGATAAAGCCGGATTATTGGACAAGAATCTGCACATGAGCACGAAAAACTTCATCATATAATAAATGTGTTACTGTGATTGTTAATTCAGCGAATCGATGTCAAATACAATTACATATCTATGGAAGTAAAATGTATTAATACTCACAAGTACTGAAGGTTGCTCAGCAAGGACACTTCAGGCGGAAGAGCTCCTACTATTTTATTATTGCGCAAATTCCTATAATTATCACATTGAAAGTTTGAACAATGTGAGCATGTAACAGTTTCCATGGTGATTTGAACTGAATTAGGTCCACCACAAAACACTGAACATTTCCGACAGATCTACCGCTTTCAAAGCAATTATATTGGTTTTACGCCGGGATTCTTGGGTACAATTCGAGTCCCTTCAGCTGATTGTAAACAAGAATTGCATTTCAAAGTATCCTCAAATTTGAAGAAAGGTACTACCATTTCAAAAATAATGATCTACCACAGAAACATGTACTGTCGATTCGTAAATTATGTGGGGACTTTGGATCAAACTAAATTAATGAGTTTGAGAACATTACAGACTTGACGGTGTTCTTACAGCATACCAACCGAAGCATTCCATACGGCACTGGTGGCATTCCGTAACTGGAATTCGCATGCCACTCCATTCCACCCACGACCAGAAAACGTATAATCATGATTATTATTGCAAGGCATAGCACTATCATTCCCCCAACCGCGAAAGTTCTTTGCAAGGTTGGGAGAATTCTTTTTCCACGCTCTCCAAAGGGCCTGCAATCCAACCACTGTTCCACCCCAATACATCCGAATCATTTGATCAACTCAGATGGAATTCAGAGGGTAAATGTAATCCAGCTATATGCCATGCCATGACCAGGCAGTGGGACATGATCCAAGACTACACTGCTAAGGAGGACAAAACTCCAATGACCAAACAGAAGGCAAGAGATGATTCAAGCCAAGAACGATTTTTCGAACAGCATTTTGCATCCCATAGATGTATCTTACTGTCTTGAGGGGGGAGTTGAACTTTGGAATCGAGCTGAGAATCCACTCCGGTAACTAGATGGCAGGAAAAGAATAGCAACACGACCAGCCCATAGCTCAGAATGATCTTCTGACACAGGACATGAGCCATAGCAGCAGTCGACATTGGAGCTTCTAGTACTCGACTAACTAACATCACCCCAACTGTCTGCAAGCTGCAACCTCGACAATGGGGTTCACTTAGTAAATCTCCAAGCTTTCGGTTGCACAGCTGCAACACACCAGCACTACTCCACTAAAGAAAGAAGAACTACAGTATCTATAGGAGGGCCAAATCAGGTCCTTCTACATAAAAGATCGCATTCAATGCAGATCTATCAAGTGCAGCAAACAGCCATCGGCAACACGTCATATGACACAGACTGACAGGGTTAACCTCATTAGGCTGCCGACAAGCCAACTTGAATCAGTGATGACACGTTTACACCGTACTGCTCAACAAGAATCATGAGATTTACCGACACTCAAACATCAAAGCTGCACGCGGAGTAAGGATTTCTCATCTCCACTCCAATTTTCAAAGGAGCCAGCACTTCCTCACTTCTTCATCAGACTACTTGCAGCCTTTCATTACGGGTACCAGCCAAATTCGCCGCAATAAATTGCGGCTTCCGATCCCCACTCAGAGCACATGGAAAGCTGTGGCCTTCGTTCTACTGCACGAGAAGTAAAAGTCCACATTGCAACAGCTGGGAAATGCAGGTGAGCAGAATCCATTGGTACTAGGTACTATTTTGTCATATCACAGGGACTAGTTGGCACTACACGGCGACTGATGCATGACCATCTGGATCCTTGAGTAGGCCTGGGGTGGACAAAACAACTGTTGAACAACTGGGCAGATTCTCTATCATCCAACACACATGTAATCTGTTTCTGGGGATGACCATAACTTGGAAAACAACCATTGCGTCCCATGATCATATATGACCCCCAATCTTCGGATTGCGAAGTTTGACATGAGGATGCGAGTGTGAGCTCGACGCAGAGCCTGAGCTAGAGCGAGACCTCCACTCATATTGTTTGGCGCGAGATTGAACGGGAACCAGACGCCTCTCACGTCCGGACTCCGGAAATATGTGTTTAGGAGCTTGACCCGATGTCAATAAATGGGAAAGCAGGATGTCGTTGGTTAGCGCTCATTCGGCAAGTCCAACTTATATCTGAAGCAGTGAAATTATCCGTCCTTCAAGGAAGGAAACGACTCAGGTAGGCCATCAGTCAATGCAGCGACCAGATGTTTGCCCCTGCTGTGTCGTCCCAGGAGCTGAACAGTGAGGACCATGAAGAACCCAGTTCACCTATGGCAAGGCAATCATCTTACAAGCCTGCATTCACTCCCAAGCTTGACCAGTAAATAATTGCTCCAAATTAACTTCCATGTGTAGACTGTCAAAAGCGACAAATGGGAAACTACGAGTGCGAGACTCGGGACCTCTCGCACTCGAGGCGAATCTCATACCACTAAAACACCTGTCCAACTTGGGGTATCGGGAGAATCGAACTCCCGACCTCTTGCACCCTAAGCAAGAATCATACCACTAGACCAGATACCCTTCGCTGATGCTGAAGACCACAAAGATCCCACCGGGCTTTAGAATAATCCACCGGTGATGCTGATGTCCGCTCGAAACCCGGCGGCTCACACACAGGTCTAAGGCACACAAGCTGATGGAGTGGACATCGTCCAATCATCACCAGACCCTTGGATTACATTCTTCGCATCGGCAGTTAGTGCTTTCGCCGTCGTTACTCTGGTAAGTGGCAATTTCTTTTCCTTCGACTGCGTTACTTCTCATGTGGCAACATCTTCAACAAGTTCTGATGCATTGAAGCCATATTAATGGGGGCGTCGTCTCCATACACCCCTTCTGCCAACGCTGTTCACTTGAATAAATTCCTTCAGTACAAACTGTCATCTTTTTAGATTCTTTTCTAAATGTGCTTGCAAATTGGTCAAGGTGTAGGTTCAAAGGCTTCTCTGAGCATGGAATGCCAATATAACATAAAAATGAAAGAAACGATAGCGCTCTTGTGAATCAACGATAGGCGAATACGCTCTCACATTGTTCTGGACAAGGGGAAACAGAGTCATGTTCGAGATAGCAAAACAATTTCCATGTCAAGGATGAACACAAGGGAAGATGTGACCGAGCAACCATCGGACATATGCAAAACAGCTAACCGCAAGAACGCCAGAGCTCAACTTGGAGCCAAGGAGACCCTTCGGGCGACCGGTTCAAGAACAAAAAGAATCCTGCCTATCCCTTTTCCTAGCACTGGTCCTTCCAGCATTATCTCATACGCACACAGAACTGAAACCTCATGTTCCTAACCGAACCTGAAACGAAAGTTGCCAACACTGACGCTACCACTATGGGGGACATCACGATTGACCAGCAAACGGGCATCGCTATCAGCAAGCGCTCGATCATCTGAGCCACATCGCCACTCCAATCTCTGAACAGAATGTCCAAGACTCGGAGCCCTCTATAAACAGCACATTCACAATCAGTTGTAGGGTTCCAAATCAACATACCAGATCACCTCGATAAGAATAGCTCCGTCCCCAGAGTCTTGCCATGCTACCACCCTCGTCCTGCCAAGAACACCATGCTGCAACTGAAACCAAGCAGCTCTGCCAACCATGCTCCCTTTAACCTGAAACAAGACCGCGAATCGTGAGACAGACAAAACTCGGGGGTGTAGAACACCAAAATCAAGAACACGCTCTCAAAGTAACATTAAAAAAGACACAACCCGCCGAAGGCAAGAAATTCTACTTCACAGAGAGCGCCCATTTCTAACAGATCGCACAACCTACAAGCGGTGAAGTGCTGCGGTAACTAACACAACGCTCTGCATTGTCTGCCATGCTGTAGCTAAAGCGCCTGTGCGGACGATACTCCCTTCATGCAACGAAGTGATGCCGTATCTAACACGGCAATAGTCCCCGACGCAGCTACTAATTCAAGAATGTTGTCATCAGCAGGCAACACCGAACGCGGAAAACTTGAGCAGCGGCAGCCTCCATGAGAGTAGGGCAGCGAGAGCTGCGAGCTCTAGGAAGAACCCGACCAACAACGCAAACCAGAGCATACGCTAGGATGTGCTCGAACTACCATAACCGAGCGAAAGAAACACTATGGGAACACCGGACAAAGACTTCCGAACCTGACAAGTGGAGCTCCATTGCAACATCAGGTTGCCAAGCATGGTCTGAGACCTCAACCTCGAACTCGACCTCCCGGCAACAGCAACGGCGATCCTGACATCGTTTAGATCTCCGAAGAACACCTCCGTCGCCGCACAGACAAGCACGGCGAGATGAAACCCTTGCTGATGTTTCTCTATCTCTGGCCATAGCCTGCATCATATGTTGGCTTCCTCTTGAAGCTTGTTGCTCTGGTGTTGTTGTGTTTGTGTGCCTGCGGGTTGCATACCTAAAACCACCACTGAACATTATAACCTACTCCTGCATTTGGAATCTAGAATTTAGAAAATGGATTAGGTAGAGAGTTGGGAAATTGCTGGTAGAGCATCTGGGAAGATGCCATTTGCAATTGCTGCAACCATTGAGATGATGCTGCAGATTGCTCTAGGTATGCAGTATTTGCATGAACAAGGAAGAGTCCATCGTGATCTAAAATCTGCAAATATTCTGGCTGCTCCGTCAACTCATCCGCAAAGATGAAGGTGGCTGGTTTGGTAGAACCCACTGTTACATATCGCGGGTCGACAAGGCATGTATCGCCTGAAGCTATTGATATACTTCCATCATGGAGAAAGGCTGATGTATTCAGCTTCGGCATCACATGTTCGGAGATTCTTACAGGCGAAACTGTCAGATAGATGGGTTATATCTGTAGACTCTAGTTTCCATGGCGAAACCCTAAACCCTAAACTCAGAAACATCAAACTGCTTGTCTTTCGGGTTCATCTACACCTCGATCCGACTCCCACTCGCCTCCTCTCAGCAATTGTATCATCCACAACCTCTGCTCTGCTCTGCTCCGACCGTGTTTGTTTCCTCGCCGACCACCATCGCAACTCACCAACGCCAGGTTTCACCCTTCGTGTACGTATCCTTGATGAAATAGGTATCATGAAATAGGATTACAGACCACGGGTTGTCACTTCGTTTGTTCTTTTTCCTCTCGTCGTGAAATGGTGTTAGGGTTTCAATCTTCCACCGAGGCCGAGCTGAGTATTCGATTTTTTTCGGGCTTTTGACGGACGATTGTGGGAGGGTTTGACTCGCGCATGTGTGTAAGCTGATGCTTCTGAAACTGAGAGACGAGGGGCATCATACAATGCCTTTTTTTTAATTCGAAAGAGATTGCGTGGTCTATCTGGGTGTCGTTGATGTTTACTGCTATGGCCATCGAATCACTCCTGCAGTGTAGGATTAGGGAGCGAACAGAGTCACGTGTTTTTCTGAGCAATTTTGGAAGTTTCGGACGGATAAACGGTCGAGCTAAACGTCCGGGGTCATCTCCCCAAGCCCCCCTACCGTAGCTGTTGTCGCTCGAGACCGTTCCTCCCCATGTTGCCGTTGCCTTATTTCATGCAGAACTGCTTCTTGTATGTATCTATTGAATTTCTTTAACTCATTATCGCTTGGATAGTTGATTGTTGTAAATTATTGTACGAGCTGGTGACAAATTGGAAGGGGGTTCGTTGCAACAGATATGAATCCACTCCAATACATCGAGAGTTGTTGGTGGGTCTAGGCCAATTCTTCCACTTTCTAACAGTATTGTGGTTCTAGTATCGGTGAGTTGCTAATCAATTTGTCTCGATTTGTTACCGTAACAGAATGGAGATTCCTTCTTCTTCAATGAGTGATACGTGGATAGCAGAATGAATTATATGTTCGTTTTAGCAGTGATTTCTAAATCCTAAATCATATATTGCGCTTTGCATCAATGCGTTGTAACGTAATTTTGTTGGAATGTAATGGTGTGCAGAGATAGTCATGGCTGGACCTAGTTTGAGTTCAATCCATGGCGTGCAGCAAAGCAATCTGCCATTGGACGTTATGGAATGCGTGCTTTCATTATTGCCCTTGCCGGTGTTGTGTAGGATGCGGACTGTGTGTAAGGAGTGGAACCACATTATTTGTAGTTCTAGCTTCCATGACTCGTATGAGCAGACTTGGAAGGAACGCGGCCATGGAGTGTGTTTCCTCACTAAATTTAATTCTTTAAACCCTTTTCACACCAAAATTGACCGCTCTGTGAGAGGAACAACTTGTTTTCTAGATTTGGACGAGAGGCGCTGGTATTTGATCAAAGGCTCTGTCGACCAAGGGTTTGATACAAGAGACATGGCCATGGACGACGGTCTTGTTGCTGAGATTTGTTGTCCAGTTCCTCCCAAGGAGGGCTACAATATTGGCGCTCGAATCATTTGGTGTATACAAATGTCTGATCCAATTTTGAAGATGAGATGGAGGCTTGATCCTTGCCCAAATGAAAATAGATTGCCTTACTTAGTGGTGGTGGCCGCAGACCGTGGATCTCGCGTCTTTAGAATCTTCGTATATGACAACTCTGGTTTTGGAAAGACGCGTTTGTGGATTTATGAATCATCTACAAACAAATGGCGTTGTGCAAGTCAACCGCCAAGGAAAGGTTATGACAGTAACTACGCAAGCTCAGCTGTAGTGTTCCAACAAGGCTTGTATGCAATTTTCACTGAAACTGATTCATTGGAGCGCTTTCTTGTGTTG